>DWNE01001495.1:0-21833 GCA_018249875.1 Cecropterus toxeus | reverse complement strand
TGTTTTAATAAGCAGATTAAGGAACCCCGCGAAGCGGGGTTCCGTCGACTTCTAGGCAAAGCCTCCTAAAATTAATGGAAAAAATATGTTCCACATTCATAATCAAGCGTATCCTAGATCAGATTACGCTGTTTTGATAAAAAAATATGCAAAAAAAGAACACCTAGCACTTTTTTTTTAAATTTAGTACTATTGAGGTTATGAATTTCAAAATTCAATAAAAAAAAAACTACTCATCTCCGGCAGGCGGGGATTGTGGGAGGGGGAACTACTAACCCCCCCTTAAGGTGGCACGATTCTAGACCGCTGCCCTATATTGTTTCAATGATTAAATAGTAGCATAAATATGATCGACATCATTACTAGACGTCTAGGTAAAATGATATGAGGAATAGTATTTTACGTCATCATAACATTACATATATTAATAACTAAGGACAATTATGGAAATACAATAAGCTAACCTTCAAAATTCTCTAGCATGCTTTTAACATCTTCTTTAAGTCTTGTGGTGTAAGATTTAAGCAAGGCTTCTTTATTTTGAGGTAAACTTCTATGCATTTTGCTTGTTGGTGATGCAGTCGCTTCAACGGAGCTGTTAGTGTAGTTTAATATATTTAATGTTGTACAATTACAACAGAATTCGCTCGATTTTCTTAAATCACTACGAGAATATAGAGAAATAAAGTTTTTGCTGTAAATAATAACAAGTAATGAACGTTTTTATAGCAGAGTTTAACAGACATAACAGTGTAGAAACAGCCTGTCAGTGTCACTTAGAAAAAGAGCATTAACCCTTGGATTCTATTGTTTTGGCATAAACTTCAACGACTGAAGATGAAAAAATTACTATTGTATAATAAATTATTTCTTTTTATGATCAGAGACTCATTTCTTTTCTTTATTCACTTAACTCAAGGTGAATCATTAGAAAAACATAGTAAATTATAGTTAATTTTAGATCATATTGTTATTTTCTAAAACAAATAGAAATATTGTTTGATATGCTATCCGGAGTAGTATCTATTATAAATTGGGTAACATTTCGTGATAATAAGCCATGCCCAAGCTTAAGGGTATATTTAGTGTTTACGAGTAATATATATATATATACCTATATGTATTTAATAACCTATGTCCCACGCAAGTATGTCCTATGCAAAGGTCTCCCCACGAGTAATATTAAAAAACTAAAAAAAAATGTTGGAATTTTTTATTTCATTTTAAAATTGGGTCGTTCCTGTAAATCTGGAGAATTCTTTAAGTCTAAGGGCGTTGATATTGATGAAGCCAGTACTATCTTCTGGAGAGAATCCACCAGCCACATCCATTGATACCAGATCCTTGTTGTACAAGCTGGTAGCGCTATTTCTTGCTAGGATAGTAACTAAAAAATAAAACAACAATATAATTATCGAGGGAATTATGCTATATGACACTTGTGTTTAGAGCATCCGTAGACTACTTTCTGGGCACTGGGCACTGTTGGCCTACAGTGGGGTGCCCTACAGGGAGGAGCTGTGAAGGGCATTATAATTGGGGGGCGTTGAAGTGCTTTAGCGTGCACAAGCTCTATTTTTTTTTTTAATTTTGTGAGGCACAGAAATAGGAAGAACCTTTTTTTCCCCAACCATGTCCCAACATATAAAAATATATAATCAATTTTAAACATAGGTGGTAGGCAAATTTTTAGAACCTCTGTATTAGAACACGACATGTTCTAGTCAAGACGTATTTCGATATATTTAAAATACTGAATTGGTACATTTCCAGACATCAGTTCAATTGTTACTAAAACATTTGATATATGTTAAACCATACCATTGCCTTTGAAAACTTTAACGGTAACTGTTCCCGCTACAATTTCTTGGGACAATTCTAAGCATTTTCTTGTATAAAAAGCTTCAGGCGAAAACCAAAATCCATTGTAGGCGAAATCCGACATTTTATCCTGTAAATATTTCTTCACCCTATAAAGAAATAATATATAAAATATAAATTAAAGTTACCAATTAAGTCGAAGTCTTAACAATATTTTATATGAGTTAAGTAGTGAAAAATATGTAACATATTTAGAACAAATAAGTCTGGCATTTTAAAAGTGTCGGTTTCCCTGCATGTCCTGTTTGGAAAAGAAGATGTATTATTTGCCACCACAGACCACTTTCGATATACGACTCTTCGATATTTCATTCTCGGTAGGAGCCGATAAATCAATCTTTGTTGTATGAAAAAGTAACAGTCCAATTTTTTTACTTATTTACCTCAGCACTTCTTTATCAAGAGCATATGCCTCAAGATCGAGATGAGCCAGATGCAGAATAGTGCCAGCTGGTGTCTCATATAAACCTCTAGACTGAAAATAAATAAATAATATCATATCAATTAATACATTTTGTTTTACATTAATTAGTCAGCTTCGATTATCGATGGAAGGTTTATACTAATCCGCTCCAGTATACCAATATGTGACCTCGTTTTCGTATACTAAGTTTATTCGGCAACATTGGCATATTACATGCGTATTTCTCATGTAGGTAAAAGTATCTCATTGTGTTTGAAGTCAAAATGTATTGCATAATGCATATCATTCAATACTTAGATCTTTCTTAGTATACTTAAATTTATATTCTGTTAAGATAAATGTAATTTCCGAATCTGAAATCACCAGAAATGTATGTATGTATGACGACCGGCGTGGCGGAGCGGTCACCATGCCGGTCTGACGCGCAGTGGATTCCGGGTTCCAGTCCCGGCCAGACAAACATTTGAATGTTGAATTTAAATGTTCGTTCTGGGTCTGGGTGTTTGTGTATTCGTCTTAGTATATTTTTATGGCACCCACGACACAAGAGAGAATCCTAGTGTGGGGCTATGAGTTTAGAAAGCGTCTTTTATTTAAAAAAATTTTTACTTCACCTTTAATCCTAAGAATCGATTTTCAACGATGTCAATGCGGCCAATACCGTGTTGGCCGCCAATTTTATTTAATGTTTCTACCAAAGTGAGTGGGTCTGTTAGAATTAGAGCTTTGTCTTGGCCACTTGGAATTTTTACAGAGACAGGTAGACCTGGAAATTAAATTCTGGTATTTTTATTTAATACAAATTGAGGTCTTTTTTATACACTATGCGAAGTTATATAGACGAAGTCGTTCGTGTAGGTGTACTCATATAAATGTAACATTGTGTAAACAGTAGTTGCGATTTACTTTGGAGGGTAACCGATTGACAACAGTTAAAGCTCCTTATTATGCCGCGAATACAGAAACCGCGTACTCAAAGAAAGCTTACACGCTAGCAGGATGCCCCGAATATGTTTATTTCTACTGAATACAAGAACATGGTCACGATTTTTACCGAAAAGCGAATGCGGAAAGCGTGAATAAGCCTTTGAGTGCAATTGCATTACTTCATACTTTTATATAAGGACACTATTATATAAGTACACTTGAAGATAGAATCAGTGTGGCGTATTTGAAAGAGCGTATTTGGTTATTGACTAATCAGAATTTACGAACCTTTTTGGAACGTGATATCGATACAGCTAGGGTAGTCGTCTGTTTCTTCAATATCGCGCGTCATTTTGTATATTCCTTTCGGAGGAACTGCGCTTGGGTCTTCAAGGACCCCAGATTCGTAACTGTAATAAATGAGTCAATTATATGAACATTCAGCTCAAAAATATAATCCAGGAGTATTTGTTATTACCTATGCCAAATAATACCTGATATGCATAATATTCTCATCAGTAGACCAAGGAGCTTTGGGTGTTGCGGACACGGGAATATTTTCCTTTTTAGCAAATTCAATTAAATCACTACGTCCTTGAAATCTATTAAAGAATTCAGGTAACCGCCATGGTGCAATTACCTGAAATAAAGTAATAGTATAAAAACAAAATAATGTTACCTACACGGATTGTGGTTGCAGCAGTTGTGTAGGGTTACACTTAAAAATGAAATGGTATTGTTTAAAACTATTACAATCGAACTTATTTCTACTCAAGGTCAATTTTTACTCACCTTACCTTCAGGCCATAGTGAATATACACTTAATTCAAATCTAACTTGATCATTGCCTTTGCCAGTGGCTCCATGCGAAATATACCTAAAATATGCAAAAAATCGTTAACATCAATATACGTAATAGGATACATTACGTATTAATGTATGATGTATGACTCTTGGTCTATTTCTAATATAAAATAACATATTATAGACGCTTTCTACACTCATAGCCCCACACTAGGATTTTCTCCTGTGTCGTGGGTGCCATGGACACACAAAGACGAATACACAAACACCCAGACCCAGAACAGAAATCTAAACTCATCATTTAGATGCCTGTCTGGCCGGGAATCGAACCTGGGACCCACTGCGCGTTAGATTGGTATGGTAACCGCTCGGCCACGCGGGTCGTCAAATATAGACATGTTTAACATACGTAGCTCCTAATTTCTTGGCCGCATTGACGATCCCAACCGAGATGCAAGGTCTTGCTAATGACGTGCCCAAGTAGTATCGACTCTCGTAAACCAAACCCATTTGGATGGCAGGAAACATATAGTTGGTTACAAATTCGTTGCGAAGGTCTTCCACGATAACCTGCCAGTCAAATTGTATGTATAAGGTATTCCTAGATAATGTGTGAAAATTATCTGTGAAGTAGCAGTTTTGTGGTTTGACAGCGGTGGCACTACATACAAACCTTGTCTGTTTTCTACTAGCAGTGCAGCATATTGCTAGTAGTAAACATCAGTAGACAACAGAAAAGGTTTTTATGTACGTAGGTACTATTGAATCACGAAGTTTAGAAATATGCATTCACAAATATTATTTATAAAAATATATTAGTAATAATAAAAAGTAAATACCTACAATATCCAATACAAAAGATGATATCGATGTAGGAAGCATTTCTAGACAACGTCATAAAAATATGTAAGTAGAGATATACGTATGAAATAATTGTAAAGCGATTAATACATAAAAAATAACATGTACCTATACTAACAATTAATGTAAAATATAAGGTACACACTTACATCTTTAGCTCCGATAGACTTTGCTTTCACCTTAGCTTTTTCAAAATTTTCATCTTGACCAATATCAGCCATGTAGCAGACGACATCGTAATTCTTTTGGATCAACCTGATATTTTTTTCAAATATTAACTTTTATTTCGTTTTATGAATTTGGTAAATTGGTACAGTTGTTAACATCTCATTTATTCTTATTCCTTCAAGTCACATATGAGATTTTCTATCTATGTCCATCTACAATGTATTCCAAAATAAACCTGACATAGATGAAAGAGATATTTTTTTTAATTATAAAGATTTAATCGCTTTTTTAATCATTACTATAACCTTCACTTATAAGAACCAGAGATAGTGCGCCGATTAATCTTGCAGTACATCTGCTATACAACATTAATATCTGCCCAACAGTGTGACAGTAGTGTTCAGACGATAGAAACAAAAGTAAAATACGTAAAATTTTCACACGTAAAAAGTAATCTTATTTGCCATTACCTACTTACCATTTCAGAATACAACTCGTGTCCAAACCTCCAGAATAAGCCAAAATAATAAGCTCTTTAGCCATGGTGTTTGATAAGTTGATATCTGGTTTACACCAATAAATACAGTGACAATATTCACGATCAGTTGGAGTATTTATTAGCAATTAAGATAACCCATAGGTCACATCATAAAATAGGTATATAAAGAATTCAGATTATAACTGAACTTTTATCTACATTGTTTCCATTTATAATCGAAAATATCATATGACTGGTGTTTACTTGAGTGTAAATATTAAGAGAAAAACTGTACATAGCTTATTTAAATAATTACTTCATGTTGGTTGTTAAAAAATATCTAAATTTAAAAGTGTTGTCCACCGCCCTTCTTCTACTTTCTATTTATTTTCAAAAGTTACTTCCTCGTTGGCTAATTACAATCATATCAAATAATTTTCAACAATATTGCCAAATTTGTAGTACTTAATTGTCTAAAAGTTTTGAAATAGAATAAACAATTCCCTTATGTTGTCTGCCCATTATCATTAGTTTTAACATTGGAAATAGTGGGAAGTACCTTTTGTGCCTTTATATCTATGCGTGTCGCAAAGAAGGGGGATACCAGCCCCACTAGAGGTTCGATAAAAAATAAAACAAGTATTCACGACAATCACAAAATTTATTCCATAAAACCTTTAACATTTGAATACTGATCAATACGCTTAAATTGAGTAATAATGCTTGGTGTCTACATATAATTGCACTGATTGCCTTGAGAACATGCTAAATTCTATTTTATTATTGGTAACATGGAGAATATTGTAATGCTTCTAAACTGATTACGTGTATTTTTTTAACTATTTGGAAACACTTTATGGGAGGCAAACTGTTTAATTAGTGTAACACCACTTTAATCCATATTGTTATAATAATTAATTCTAAAATGAAAGTTACATTATTTTTCTAACAATCCTATAATACCTCTAGTAAGATACAATTGCATAGTTCATTTAATAAATAAAATACAGTCCATATATGTGACCATTACGGATTTTTCGTAATTACTTATTGTTAAAGTAAGAATGTTATCGTTAAAACAATCTCTCACGCCCGGTCAGGTCGATAGATAAATATTTAAATTAATTGTCATATATTATGACTATGTTTACTGGAATGTAAATAAAATTGAGTTATTATTAGTAGCACACAACATGCTCTGCATCAGAGATTAAGTCAAGATATTGTAATACATATAAGCTGTCATAATACTAGTAAGTAGAGAAATATTAAATAGCTCCAGCTAATAACACCCACTATAAAATTGGTTAATGTGCATGTACCTATACCTATGTAGTACAAATATATGAGTTTAATAACTACTAACCATTGCTTTCATGTTACTTGAATTTTTATGAATATATTACACATATATATTCAAGATAAGGACTAACATATGTATCAGATGAAAGTTTAAGAAGATATTTTAAGTACATGCAATTTATGTTTTTACTCTTATTAAGTATATAAAGAGAACAGGCTAAAACTAGCATTTGGCATTAAAATCAAAAGGCGTACATAGCTACTGATATAAGAGAAAAAGGCAAACTTTAGTGAATGATAATAATATAAGTAGTTAAATTCATATATATTTCCTAAGCCTAACCCTAAAATGTATTAAAATCGATGAAACATATGTCCCCCTAATAGGTTTAAATACTACATAATGGATACTAGCATATATTGTACCGAAAATCTAACAAACTAAACATTAATGAAATAACAAGCTTAGAATAAGTTTAATTTTAATTAAAAAATCCAAATAATAACAGTACAATAAATATCCTAATAATATAACATAATTTAGTTTAACAATATATTATGTAAACTTCACAATAAGTTTTATGTTATAACACAACTAAATTAAATATTAATTTTAGGATTTTGTTTTAATCCGCTGATTTCAATTATATAGGTATTCACATACCAGGTAAGTGGGAAATTATTGCTTAAATACTGATGACAATTTTTGCAGCGATTTTCGTATTTTTTTACCATTATAATACAATTCAGTATATATCAACAATTGACAATTTTGTCATTTAATTACTCATTAAATACGAGGAGCGTAATTAAAATATTAATGATTTTAAATGTAATGCAATGTGGTTTATAATGGAGTGATATGCACATACTATATTATTTATTTATTGATATCCAAAAATTACTGGGGTGTAACAGACCAATATCCGGAACTAAATCCATGTAAATATATTCCACTCATGCTATAATCGAAACGCTACTATAACAGTCACTCCAAACTAACCTGAAAATATTTCTGTCATTGTTTATGTGGTAAGAGAGCTCAGATCTGAAAGGAAGTTCTCAGGGGTGAGGATGTGTGAAGAGCCAATGATGACCTCCCAGTTCTTGAGGGCGGCTGTCACTTCATACGCGCAGCGAATTTCCGAGAAACAGACGCCTGAAATTTGAATAAGATACATATAGTGCGGTTTAATATGCTACAAAATAGGGTTTAAGAGTTTTAATATTATTACACTTGTAAACAATATTAACATTAATTATATTATCATACGAAAAGTTTTGGCCATCATAAATGTAACGATGCTTTTTCAGTCTATCCCGCTTTTCACAGTCCAAGATCATCAATTTATTATTCCATGTATACACATTTTTCTATTCTATTGCAACATCATAGTTACACATTAACATAAACGCTTTCTACACTCATAGCCCCACAGTAGGATTTTCTCCTGTGTCATGGACAAACAAAGACCACACAAACACCCAGACCCAGAACAGAAATCTAAACTCATCATTTGAATTTCGGTATCGGTAGGTGAATGCTCCGCCACATGGGTCTTCATTATAACATTGTGGACACTATGAGATCATCTCATCATGACATCACATTCTTGCAGATTTCATAACTTTGACATAACAATCATTAACATCACATTATCTTTAACCTGAGATAATTGATAAACCTCATTAGTAAAATAATGTTACAATATCTCATTACATTCTACTTATATAACGACGGTACCCGGTTGATTGGCTGTGTATGACTGGTTTTTTCAATACTCACCTCCGACTACGAAGACAATCAGACGCGGCACATTCTTGATGGTTTGCTGAGCCTTATCCTTATGCCAGTGGCCGTAGCGAACACTGAAATCAAATAAAATTGTAATATATGCATTATGAAATACCAACAGATTTTCCTTGACTAAGGAAAAAGAGTGACCGTCTTATTTGAGCGGATTTCGGCAGTTTGGGTTTAACAAAATGCTTTATTTTTTTATTACTTTAGACGACTCTAAACATCCAGTTTTTGATACATAAGTATAAGTTTCGCAATGTTGAAGACAAAACAAAAAAAATAAAAATACCAACAACATTAACATAATAGTTTTAATATTATCATATGTTAGAAATATATATTAAGGCCTGAATGCAAAATGCTAAGGAATGCTAAAAATCCAGATAGTACACAAAATATTTTTATTGACAAAATGCTTTGACAATTAGTTTTCTTTATCGTGTCGCAAACAATGTCATCATCTTACTAGGTCGTCTAATATTTTTAAATGAGCTGTCAATGTCCTTTACCTGGTAGGTGCTTGGTAACCAGAAGTCTGAGCTCGTCCAGCGAGATATGGGAAATGACGCTGATCCAGTTTGTCATCGATTGCGTCTTCCATAATATCCTTGAAATTGAAAAGTTAATGCTATCATTAATGTTGTCAAGTACCTTATGACAAATCATTTATAAAATTGGAAAACAACTGGAATAAAGTTCATCACTAAATGTACTATTTTTTATATTTCAAAGAATGGCTACAACATGTGGCAAATCCAAAAAAGAATACTAAGAGAAATGATGATAGTTTAATGACGATATTAAAAAGAAATTAATAATGTCTAAACAGATTTTACTTCCAAATAGTTTAGGTAAATAATGATATGAATATTGAATAAATTATTTAAAAAAACATGTAGTTAAATCATCACTATTCTAAAAACAGTACTTTCTTTACCTTGATGACTGGAGTCCATCGTGACATCTGATATGTTTGCTCAGTAATCCTCTCCTTTCTTGGTACTTGGTATTGTTTCTTGCGGTTACCCTGTACATTTAAAGAATAATTACAAATTCTACAATTCATTCTAAACGTATTCAATAGAAATACAAAATAATGTTACTGCCAGTTATAAAAAAACATGTCAGCTATTTAAGAGGGTTTGTTTGTATTTTTAACGATTTTAACGTTTTTCCCCATTAACAAAAAAAAAAAAATTGGTATAAGGTAATGGTGGAAATTAAAATATTGACAGTATTAATAAGCTTACGTCGATGCAGACGTTGATGCCGAGGTTGGCCAAGTTGAGCAGCGTCTGCTTGTCGGGCGCGTCGAGCTGCGCGTGCGTCACTACTTTGTTGAGGTTCTCCTCGGAGATGCCGTTCTTGGACATTATGTACAGCGCGATGATGCGCATCTTGTTGTAGTTCACCACTGTCTGTAATACAAATTCAGTAGTTCTCACGTTGTACACCTACATTGACAAAGGGCAGTGGGCAAGGATTTTCGGGCCTAGAAGGGTCCTCTCTTTACCTGAGAAAATCTTTTTGGCTGCTGTGATTTGAGCAGATGTGGTTGACAAGATTGCCGAAACTGCTCGATGTCTACTGTTAAAGGGTCAAAGTCTCAAAGTCAAAAAATCTAAATTATAAATGAATGAATGCATAGACTACGGTTTGCAATAATATGAGACAACTGATATTTATAAATGTGATGACGAACTGTCTTAGTAAAGGGACGTCCATCACTCATATATTCCTCATTAAGCAGATTTTTGACTACATACTTGATCAAGAAGCACTGGAACGATGCTCCTCATGTAGTCTTTAATTTTTTCCCCTTCAGCATCAGTGCCCATGGCTAAATCCTTTAAAAAACAGAACAAATATAAATTTTGAATGAAAAACAAGAAACTTAGTTATATTACTTAGTTTATTTATAGATATGAACAATATATGAATCATTTTATGCTTGTAATAACTTGTAGCATACTGATATTATCAAAAAATCATGTTTCAGGTAATACAAGAAGGTAGAAAACCACTTTAACTTAGGTCTAAACAATGATTTGAAAGGTAAATTAATGATTTTATAAATAATAGCTAACCTGTTCAACCTTACAAAGCTTGTCAACGTAGCCTTGATACGCTTTCATGCAATCCTCGGCCAAGCGCAAGTGCGTGGCGTACTTGGATAGCTCCTTCTGATACTGAGGCATCTTCTTGATCATTTGAGAAAGATCGCGCATGGACTGCTTGTCTCCTATTGCAAAAAAATGTGAAAACCAAAAGTAAAATGCAAGTACATGTAAAATATATTAAGAAAGCACATGACCTTTGACAATTATATTCCTGAGACGATTATAGCTATAGACTGTATTTTTTTAACAAGTTGAAAGTTTATCCTATCATTAGCTATATACCATATCACTCATCATCTATCACTATCACCATATCATTTTTTTTGTGATAGCAACAAATAAATATCTCATTTGGTACTATAGTTCAAGTACCAAGGAAAATATTTTTATTCCAAGTGGATTGTTCTCATGTCATTTGTCATTTTGTAAAACTGCTAATACATAGTTACTTACCGCCACCCATACGTTTGGATTCAGTGAACTTCTTTAAATTCTTGGTCACCGAGGTGGATACAACGGCGATATGCTGGTGTCGCAATTCAACCCACAATTCATCATTTTCATCCAACAGCACTTCTTTCATTTGTCCTTGTGATGCTTCATATCTGAAATCGAAAATGATGATTTTCAAACTTATAATATTAAACTTGTCAATTACTAGGCAGAGAAAGTCTTCAGTGAATGATATAAGTAACCTGTCTAATTTTAATGTGGTTTCCAGTTTTCAAGCCTACAAATCATGCTGATTTGTAAATTTATTCTTTATAATTATCTCAAATTTATACAAATATGTAAAAATATAAACAAAGTACAACAAACAACAGGCAAAAATAAATTAATAGTATCTAAAAGTAGGACAAGATACTTCAGTGCATTCCTTACTAAAATACTTATAAAAATACAGATGAATTGAGAACCTCCTCCTTTTTGGAAGTCGATTAAAAACAACAAGTTTCGTCACCTGTAAACGTCGTTTTCGATGGGCAGCAGGTCATAAGCCATGGCCTGCAGGGTGAGCTCGTGAAGCAGCGGCGACACGCAGTCGAAGCCGCGGTCCAGCACCAGCAGCTGCGAGCGCGCCTTCTCCGGACCCTCGCCCATAGTCGGCTCGTCGGCCTGTACGAAAAATGCCCTCAATCATTTCTCCTCATTACTCTGATTAAAAATTGAATTGGAAATGATAAAAAAAAAGATAGTAATAACGCTGTGTTAAGGTTTCTGAAGTAGAAAGGTTGTATGGTCCTTTCATTTTTGAAATTAAAAAAAAAACATTCTTAGTATGGCTGATTTATTAACTAGTTCAAGTATGTTTATATATTATGACTTGATATGTACCTTGTAAGCATCAAGCTTCTGTTGAATCAACTGAGCAAGCTCCACATTTCGTTCCCAGTCGCTAAAAGATAAAAAAAAAAACAAATTAAACCATATATTACAGAAATAGAAATAGTTTTTTCACAAGTAGCTGAAGGGTGCTTACATACCTACGGTAACGCACTGATGGATATTCGCCGAGTGTGGCGCAAAGCGTAGCAATTTGTTCAGCGATGCGCTCCATATTGGCATTGCGGGTCTGAGCCAATGCAGGGTTGTACATGCACTGGAATGTATCCGGCGAGTCCAAAGAAAATACCTGATACGTAAAAGAAAAATGTTATTTTAAGAAATGTTTTTTATAATGGCACATGATTATTAGTATTTACATTTGTAGTCATATAAATACAGGGATATTCACCTGACTTTCGTATGGTAAGAAAGCAATGTTGATTTCCTTCAACGTTTTGATTTTCCTAGCCGCTGAAGATTTGCACAGTTCATTGAATAATTCTTCAGGGCAGACTAATCAATAGCAGCATGTAAAATAAGTTGTTCATTAAAAGGCTATATTTAAAGACAATTTGTTATATTTTCTACTATGATGACTACAGTAAAAATAACTTTGACAGCAAAGAAACAAACCTGTTGTTCATATGGTACGAAAGCTATGTTGATTTCCTTTAATGTTTTGATATATTTTGCTACTCGACTACGTGACAATTCATCAAATAGAACATCAGGGCAAGCTGTAAAAAACGAAAATAAAAATGCCAATGCAACTAAAAATGTAAGCATGATCAAGATGTGTGATGAATAATCAAAATATACAGGAGGGATTTATCTACAGGATTACCATAGCTTATTGATAATATATGACTGTTAAAGGAAGATGAATATTACCTTCAGTAAAGAAGACATGTGCAGCTTTGTACATGATGCGGTTACCGACTGAGAAGTCATTGATGAGTGCATGAACAGACTTCTCACAGGGTGTAATAAGGTAAATGCCATCCATAGTGTACAAAGGCTCTCTTTTCTTATGGATGTCCTCCACCACTGTAAACAGTAACTTATTCATTAATATTTTTTTGATGTAGTAATATCTAGTATAATTATGTCTTACTGTTTATTTTTTAAGTTATTTCATTCATCATTGCAAGAAAATTAGATCAGTGAATTTTTCGAAATGAAACTCGAGGTTGCACCCACAGCCAACACATAACAAAGTTAGGTGAATGCTTTCAGCATTTCATAACAGAAGGCTTTAAAAGTAGCTAAGTTTTATATTTTAACAGGATAAAGTTAAAAGATAAGCATGCTCCACATTTGCAGCTGCTTCGTTCTGGTAATATGAATTTGATTTTAAGTCCCTTTTCCAAGCATTATAATTGTTATGATGGGTATCTAAACTTGCAGGTTTAATCATTTTCGTTATTTGTTTAATATAAATATTAATAAAAAGGTTCCTAATTTTACAAGAGATATGTAACTGCAATTATATACTATTTTAGTTGTTATCTCATACTTCCACTATTGTTAACAGATAATTATAAATATACTTATAACTGTCACACTACCTAAATTGAAACATAAACTGCAAATAATCTGTAGGCTTTCTTCTATTGTTTATTGATTATGTACTACAATTTTCTATATGTATAAGCCATATTCCTTTTTGTATATACTATTATTGTTCTAGTTTTCAGGTACAACAATAATTCTGTAAGACATAGTACTCACAAGTGATCCCTTCAGCGGAGATATCATGCATTTTGCAGCAAGCTGAAACCATACGCATGGAAAGTTGATCCACAATTAGGATTCGCCATTCCATGCGTTGTATCTCCTTTCCCTTGGGTCCGCGATAGCGGATCACCTCATTCATAATCTCTGCAATTATGTTAATACCAAAGTTAAAAACCAGGCAAAGCATAAAAAAGAATTGTTAAACAAGAAAGTAATGTTTTTTGATGTAAAAAGAAGTAGAAACCCAGCCTGCATCTATTTATTGGTAGGCATTTCGTAGGTGGCAGAACCAATGTGGTTCAACTGGTGAAGTACCACTGCCACACCTTTGTCTAGTGTGGCGATGGTAAGGTGTGATTGCCGGCTCTTTTATATATGAGTCTTCAGGAGCAGCAAGGCAAGTTGATCGACTTCAGTGGCAGTAGCCATTCACTATGACTGTATGCTCGTTTGCTACTTCATTCTTAGAAAAAAAGGTGGTCAGTGCCATCTCTGCATATCTCTCATCAATCCCAAATAAGATAAATAGTCTTATCTGAGGCCACAAGCACTTTGTAACCCCTGAGGATTAAGTTTGACCACACCTACTGAACAAGAAAACAACAGGACTTAAC
This sequence comes from Cecropterus toxeus, assembly GCA_018249875.1. NCBI lineage: Eukaryota > Metazoa > Arthropoda > Insecta > Lepidoptera > Hesperiidae > Cecropterus > Cecropterus toxeus. The sequence goes on along the minus strand of DWNE01001495.1, from coordinate 7,390 downwards.
ATTGCTGCTATACATTAGTGTAATATAATAAATGTTTGTTTTGTTAAGCAGTTTCTACTAAAAAACTTGGACAATGATTGGATGGAAAAGGCATCATTGAAAGTTTAAAAGCAACTGCAGTTTCAGTTATATGAGTACATGAAGTCTTTTAGAAAGTTGACAAATTTATCTTTAAACAAACCTTAAAATCCCAATTATAAAAGTAAGCCAAAATGAGTAAGACCAATTCTATTAAAATCTATTGTTTGCAACTTTTTAATCAGTTTAAAAGTTGCACAATGTTCAAGTTTATTGTGGCTGAAATTTCATAATCATGGGGACAGGAAGGCTAAATTAGCAAGCCTAATAAGCTTTATTCGTTTGATGTGGTATAAAGATATCGTTGGTCGTAATGTATGACGTAAAACTCCGCCCCCACTACGTTCGCTTGACAGAAAATCAATACTTCAGCTTCTAAACTTTAACTACAATGAACATTCGAATTAAGACTCTTTATTCTATTTCCGAAACATATAACAAGCATTTATTCATTATGTTAGTTGATTTAGGCTCGTTGTTCATCGAATAGGAATTTGTTTACATACTTTTCAATCGAAATAATTGCAGCTTCTAAGTGGGAGAACTAAAGACATTTGTTTTAATATTTCTAATTATTTTGAATACAGTAGTATAACCAGCGGAGTATTAATTATGTTTGGATCATAATAACACAAGTAATACAAGCCTTACATCAGTGTTTGAATATTACTCATCGATAAGAAGGGAAGGGAAGTTTGACAAACTGAACTGTTAAGATATGAAAGCATTTTGCAAGTTATCTAATGCTGGAATGTATAAATTGTAAAAAAAACATATGAACATTATAATTTACGCCCGATTAGAGGATGCAGAACTAATTTAAATTAATATTTAACTTACTTTGACCGACAAGTGCTTTCAGAGCCATCTTGAACCACAGACTGATTTTATTTTTATGAAATTCTATTACGAATGTCGAAAACTATGAAGTATGAACTGGTATCACAGTCGACAGATAACATACAGCTGTCACCTATTTAAATGTGATATAATAGAAAAAAGAAAAAAATATTAAGTAATGTATGTGAGTATAGAAATGTGTTTTATTTGTGTGATGAACATTATTATTTGAAGATTGTGGAAGATCTCACAAATTTTTGCAAAATTGAAACTAATCACTTCATTATGACATTAGTCTACTTGCCTTGTCTATGATTTAAAAAAATAACATGTCATGACTTATTGTAAATAGTAAAAATTCAGTTAATTTGTAAAAGTAAAACTACAACATTGAATGGAATGGATTATTTAAGATGGAAATTATTAGAAAAGCCAATATTTAAAATAATATTGCCAGATCTAATATTTAATGATAAGATTGCGCGCGCATTTGATAATATGAATGATAAGGAGGCGGGTCAATACAAAAAGATAGAGAAGAAACATATTGCTTTTGCATTCAGACGTCATAGAACATTGGGCAAAACAGAGAGTACGAACCAAACCAAATGAATTCAGTTTTTTCTATGCTCGTATGTGGGATGGGTGTATAAATCGCTTGCGAAGTGTTGTTATCACGTGCGCGGGTTAATCAATTATATGAAAAGTTTCTTTTTATTTATTCCATGTGTATATTTATGCATACCATTGATATGATATGGATAAATTAATATAAAAATGTCTGTGTAGTAGTTTTACAAGTTTTTGAATATTTCAATATCAGGTAAATAATTTTATTTATTATCAAAATTATATCAGTGTATACCTACGTAATATAAAAAAATTTTTTTTTTGAAGTTTAAGTATACTTCTAGAAATTAATTCCTATATTTTTTACTTCTGGAGATGGAGAATCTTAATAAAATGATAGCAATAATTTATGCGTCCCATATTATTATTTATAGTCACTTACCTAACCAAGCTACCTTCAAAATATGTGTATATGTTATTTTATTACTAATTTGGAATAAATGTCATTAAATGATTTATAGTAATTAGTTTATTTAAACTCTCCAATGACTCCAAAAGGAGCTCGAGCTCCGCCAAAAAAAAATACAGTTACAAAAATATAGTTTACATTAAATTATTAGATAATTCTTTATAGTTTCTTTTAATGATTGTCATAAATGTTTTATATTGACATAATTACATATACTTAAAAACATACGTTTGTAGAGTCCGTAAGTAAGTAGGTCTAGGTACAATACATAAGTTCCTAGAGTATGATTTTTTTTCCTCCCTTCGTTCATACTTATCAGGGATGTATGTACATGAAGTTTCGGATCTGAATACGGATACAGAATATAAAATTATGGTACCTATATCATTTTCGGATTTTATATTATTTCGGAATATCCGTTTGTTTCGGATTGTTTCGGTTGCGAATATAATAGGAATAGGAATTTAAAAACGTAAAATACAAATAGCTCTTGATTTGGTTTTATTTTTATGTTATCGTTTGCACTAAAAATCAGTCATAGCAGTTATTTTTCATAAATATCGAACCTATTTTAAGTGTTATTTACTAAAACTAAAAACACTTCCCCAAACATATCCGAAATTATACGAAACTTTTATATCGGATACAGTTACGGATATTTTTTTATTTTGGATATCCGATAGTTTCGGTTACGAATAAAAAGAACAAAAACCATAACAAACTCTGATACTTATATTTACTTATACTTTATACGTAAGAAGGTATTTAATAACGTAATTAAGAACGGCACGATTTTCTTAAATACATTTATAGTATTATTTACTTTATAATCAATAGTAACTTATGTTTTTTTTGTACTATACATTAAAATCTATTTCTATATAGTACCTATAACACCACCATGAGATAAGCTCTAGAGCAGAGTGATGTCTTTTGAAGTATTTATCTCTTTAGACAATTCAATCAATGAAACAGGGAGAAAAGTATCTAAAGTATAAGATACGTATTAATATTTTGATAAGATAAACATGAGCAATACCATTTTATGCCAAACCTATTGAAGTTGTATTGATGCAGTTATCTACCTAGTAAGTATTCAATGATTAACATAGTTGTCTTTTTATCGCAGCTGGTGAAAGTGAGGTGCGGCAGTCGAGGAGTCGCCAAGTGTAGTGTATCACCGTGGCTCCGTGGGTCCGACTCTTCGGTAGTGTACTGTGAAATGTGAAGTGATGTACCAAAGTAGTGGAGACCGTGCTGATATTGTTTCATGTTAATTTGTTGGTCAAGATGAGGAGCGATGAAGTAACGATAGTGATCCCTTATCCGTGTCGGGCGGAGGGTTGGCTCGATAGATGCGGTAAGTGTACATGTCTATAATTCCACAATTAATAGAGTAATGTTAGATTATGTTAGATGACATCTAAAAGTAGATGTTTTCAATAGATTTCATAATCAGCGAACGACGAATTTCTATTTATGTTGATGCAATATTCATTTTAAAATTCAATTTTAAAGTTCAATGTTTTTATATGTTCTTCAAATGCTTAATACCCTAGTCGACACTTTGATGTTGTATGGCCACTTCAATAGTAAACATAAGCTTATTGGGGTGATTTGTATAAGCAACATCACAATGTTTACTGACGTAATGACATCAAGATTTAAACTGAATGGCGGCTAGCGCCATTCATTTATTCATCTAGAACACTTATAAAATACCGCTATACCCCATTATTTATGTCGCACCTATATCATCAGGGTGGTAACAGAAAATTTAAAATGTTTACAATTCGCTAGAACAATTCCGTTGAATTGCTATTTTTACGCTAACACCGGCCAGCTATTTGGGGCGATTTACGTAAGTGCTCAATGAATGTCATGACACTGCATGCAACTGAGCACTAGAGGTTGAATTCTTAAACTTACAAAACAGTGTCCTTAACATGCCATGTTTTACTGGCCAATCATTCGGAATTATAATAAATATTATGAACTTATTTATTAATTCATTATAGTATTCCGGAGCGACAGCTTTATCTAGTTAGAATATCATTCATTGACTCATTCTAAATTTTACTAAAAATTACTTAAGATTGGTTTGTCTATGTACCAATCCTACAACTATATAACTACAACGCCAATGTTAATTATAAGTTTGCACTTATTTAATTTCTAAGAAAGGGTGATAAAAGATGTGTAATGTAAAAAAATATAATATAGGTATTTCAGTCAAACTACAAAATTCATCTATAACTTTGTAATAAAATAATTTCTCGGAACGATGTTAAAATTAGCATTCACTTTTTTGGTTCATATCCACCTAAAAGAGTATCTTTTCGAAGAGATTAAGTATATGGATTTCCGCCTTATTTCCTGCGATAAGATGATTGTGCCTTAAACAAACTTCGCATTAAAGTTAATTTATGAGGAAATTTTCTAAAAACTGTTAGTCATGAATGACGTCTAGCAGCGAGGATAATGTCTGTTTATTGTCTAAAAAGTTGACGAGTACTATGGGAGTACATGTGAGTTTACAGTGTGAATCATATGTGCCACGAATTGATTTTGATTTGTTACGATTGCGTGATTGTGTTTAATTGTAGAATTGCTCAACGATGGGAACCTCGCCTTCTACGGCCACCATAAAATTTCAAGCAATTAAAACGGTTAGCTATTGACTTTGCGTTGGCACCCGTTATGTAGCTGCAATAGGCATACGAGAATAATCAGATCCACCACAGTGTAAGTTTCAATTAATATTACTATTAGTGATAAATTACTCTCCGGTATTTTGTGTTGGTGTTGGTATTTCTAACCTAACATATTATCATAGTCAAAGTAACGAAATAGATTTCGAATGCAGCAACCTCTGTCATGGTATTTAGTATCAATTCTGTATTCCCTTAGATGAAAGTGACTACGATAATTATCTGTGTAGACTACACGCGCTATACACATAACCTAGCGTACCAGAATCTATGTAGGTAAAATCACAATCTAGAAATCAGCGTGCATTAAGAAAAAAATATCAAAATTATACAATAATAGTTCTAATAAACATACCTAGTTATCAGAATGAGAAAATATCATGTACCTACTTGTTAAGATTTAATTTCATTACTTCGTCTGTTTGCAACGAGAGAGAGATCTCGCTACAGAAGCAAAAAAGCTCTACAACGTACTTAAATAGCGTTGCCTCCAGCTAATCATTTAATTGAAACAAGCTCCAAGTTGAATGTAACTTATGTAACGCGTAGATTCAAACCAGACTATATGACATGCCTACATACCTACTACGTAATAGAGTCTACATTTTATTAGACACGTGTGACGGTATCGATCATGCTTATTTTTACGACTCTCACCACCCTAGCTGACATGTACACTATGGATGAGTGCAAAATTAGTTCTACTTATTTTTAGTAAAATAACTAATGCAAGCATATTAGCTGCCTATTTCTGCATACTATGTCTACATGTAATAACAGCAGAGTTATTCGCTGTTGTATTTTCGTCTGAAGAGCGTGGTAAGGGAGATATACTTATCTGACTTGTGCCAACTTAGCCTTTAAGAGTAGCAACGCATTTGTTGCTAACCTTTGGTAGGACTGATCTATTTGAGGTCACTTACCAACTGGTAACTGCATGCTCGTTTGTTACTTCCATGTATGTATGTAGTTCCACTTCAAAAAAAGTAAAGATTTACGCATCTATTTTAAATTTTAACTGGTCTCCGTGGCCAGTAATGAAATAATGAACAAATTGATTATAAAACTTAATATGTTTAAAATAATACCGCATCGATTTTTGTATCAGATCATACAATTATTTTATTAAGTTTTCGAAAAGCTAATTAGCTTATTGTAATTGCAGTACACCGGACCTTATCGTCAAGAGAGCAGGTTGGCCGTCCGCGTGTGCCCTACTTAGAGTGAAAACTATGCGGTGTTGTGGTTTCTATCGAGTTTCGGTCCACCAAGCTGGGTCTGAGTCGCTTTCTAGTTAATCAAGGGTCCTGAGAGAAAAAGAATACAAGTACGTTATCTACGTGAGGAAAGTGTTGGTCTATTGTGATGATAATTTATGCCGTCGATGTTGACGCTTAACGGAGCTTATCCTGTTCTTGGTCTAGCGCTGTCTCTTAAATAAATGTTTGCTGAAACAGTGCAAACCAACAAGTGCATAAGAAATTATTTTTAATAGCATAGAATAAGGCATTACTGCATTTATCATGCAGTAATGCCGTTTAAGTTTAATGTCATTTATAAAAAATATAGTATTACGCAAAAGATGCAGACAACTCTAATTTTTTTTTAAATTTTCAGTTATATCACGTATAACTATAATCGTCAAGAATTAAGAGAGGTTTTGCTAGAAATATTTAAAAATGAACAATATTACTACTAAAATTATCACTTTGTAATACTTTTTTTATTTCATTCTGTCTGTTTTGAGTCCAAGAAATTGGACTCAAAACAGATAGTTATCTAATGAACTGAAACATAATACGTATCTACTCAGTATAAGGGGGATCTAATGACGTCTTTCAGCAACTGATTTAGCATTGAATCGGAGTCTGTAATCTGGTGTTCATGCAACCTAATTATTTAAGAGGTCAGCTTCACACTCCTTGAGTGCCGTTAGTGTTGGATCTGTCTTGTTTGTATTATCTATCTATCAACTTTATATTATGCTTCTATCTGTTTGGATCTATGTACCTACATATTGTGTTGATAATTTCAAGAAAAAAGTATTAGGTACATGATGTAAAAAGTCCTGTCATTATATCAAAGTTAGGAAAGACTTATGCAACGAAAAGTAAATTTTTGTATTAGTATTTATTCCTTAATTAATTAGTTTGTGTAGTTATAGTACTCAACTGACCCTATTAATTATTCAAATATATACTTATTAACTTCACCGAAAGTTATCGTGTTATGATATGCCTATTAATTATGAATCTGTTCTAGAAAAGTACGAGTAAGGCGCTGTCCATTACCGTATTGGTCGGTTAATAAAATGCTCAGATTTAATGAATCTGTATTTTGCATAAATATTACGTACTGGATTAATTAATCATTAGTACGGGCCATTGCATATCTAGCGATGGCATGCGTAATCATGCAAGTCATTGTTGCATATGTATGCCCATTCTTTTTTACAGCTCAATCGATTAGAGAGTAACAATATTTTCAATGTATTCTTTAGAAACTTGTACGTCGATTTTTCAATTTATTTGCGTAAACCTTTGTACTCGTACTCTCAATGTTGCAGAATATTAAAATATATAAAATTATGTTTATGTAAATGGAAATTTGTAATATATCCTACACCTAAACGTGAATTCGTATTAATGTTTTTTTTTCTTTTTTTTTTTTTATAAATATGAAGTAGCAAACGAGCAAGCAGCCCGCCTGATGGTAAGTGGTT
>DWNE01001494.1:0-21839 GCA_018249875.1 Cecropterus toxeus | reverse complement strand
GTTCTATATGAAGTCGACCACAGATGCGTTGCTACTCCCGAGGACTGAGATGGTCGCCTCATATAAAAGTGAGCCGCAATTTATAATCATATATTCCTTTAAAAGGTTTTCATCGCTTTTGTTCTTATATGAACTTCTGATCATGTTGCTAAAATTTGTGTCAGTTAACTTAGACATGGGAAGACTCGGCGTATGACAAATTCTTTTCTGATATAAATGTTTTTGTTTTATAATAAAATAGTTGCACTAAAAACCACATTTTAGATATGATTAAGTATAAAAAAAATATATAAAATGCATAGATTACTCAAAAAAATGACATATAAATGTATTTACATATTTAAATTACGACAAAAATATGTAAAATGTAATTAAATGTAACGGACCGTAAGCTAATTAGGTATCTTCTGACGCAGTGACATTACTAAGTTTGATATCATTTCAAATTATTATTTTCTTTGTGAATACACGTTTTGTCTACCATTTTGTACCAAATAAAGGATATTGGGTCAAACAGGTCTGTTGGAGGAAAATATACCTCTCTTAACGCTTTTTTGTTTTGTAACATTAAAATTTAAGACAATAAATACAATTAAATTGAAACTTAAATCAACATAAAACATGAAACAAAATATATTACACCAACGCTGTCGAAAATCACTTATAACAGATATAAACCATTACCTTGTTTGAAGAGTCAGTTTAAATCAAAAGTCCAAAGATTATTATAATTTGATAACCTCACAAAAATAGTATTTCGCATAAAAGACGTCACTGCGACTTGATAACTGTTTATAAACTGTTTTAATATCGTATATCTTAAGTATAAGGCCGGTTTTTCCACATAAGATGTCTATACATGTTATACAATGCACTGAATGAACTGTTCCAAACTGCTCATAATATGTACCGGCTTTAAATTAATTCGTTCAAATGACGGCTTGTTATTTAATGTAACCTAACAAAAAATAGATGAAATAGCTAATAAATATATCTAATTATTTATACTTATGGTTTAATTCGCGCCAGAACAGTTATCTTATTCTTAATACTTGTGGTTTAACAATTACTCGCATCTTTACAATTACTACTATTAATTGAATCACCTTTTTAACAAAAATAATCATGGATAAGCGCCATTCTTTCAAAGTAAACATTCCTAATAAAGAATACAAAACGTAATAAATCATACATGTGCAACATTCGTGAAAAAACTGCATATTTGTCTTGTTTAATATATTTATTAATTTTTATCGTTTTTTTACAATTAAGTATTGTATACAAATTATGTAAAGACAATTAATACTTTTATTTACCTGTTTTTGAAATAAAATATTGATGTCACACTCAATTATTTTTTAGTATATATTTTTAAGTATAATAAACAACAAGGAGATAGCGATTGTAGTCGAAAATTGACTATTATCATAGATATTTTTTTAATATCCTCTTTAGCTACCGAACATAAAAAATCGCTCAATAAAAATAAATACATGTATAAATTATGTTCAATAGGTTTCAATAAATATCTAAGCTTACAATATAGGTATAATTGTTAGAAAATAAAAACCTACAGCAACATTATGAACATTTTTGCATCCCACACACTCCTACATAAAACGCAGGTGCCTATCGTAACCTTGACTTAATTGCTTGTTCACAGCTCTGGTATTTACTATTTAAATAAAACCACAATGACTTCATTCCTTTAATCACAAATAAATTGAAAACCACATTTGTTTATTTAGTTTATTCGCAATTTTCTTCAGATTTTACATTACTTTGCTCTACTTGATTTATTGGATTGTCAATAATATCATTAATATTACATTGCCCATCGCTTGATATGTTAAAATCCATCGAACTGCTATTAACGTTCATTGAATTTGGTTCTTCTAAATTAGCAGTGAAATTCTTAGATATATCCAATTCACTTTTCAGCTGCTGTATAGCTTGGATGACTTCATTCTGGAAATTCATATTCAATTTGTACAATTGCTCTGAATGCTCCTTTTCTCTTCTTACCTCACTCTTAAGATGTGTATCTTTGAACTTCTCAAACTCAGTCATAATTCTAACCTTGGATTCGTAAACATGTTGCACCATGGATACCAGTTTAAATATTTTCTCTATAACTTTTTCTTTTACTTCTAATGATATGTTTTTGTCTGATTCGAGATCTGATTTAGCATCAAGCGCTAGATCATTAGCTGATGATGGGAACCCGAGGAGAGATTTAGAACTGCTAGATCCGTTATATCCTTTTGGTGGCGTTGGAGAAGTTTCGTGTTTTATTGGTGGTGTCGACTCTTTCTCGGCTCTTTTTGACGTAAAGGCACCATGGGTTACTACTTCAGTAAACGTACCTGAACTCGGTTTGTTTGATTGATACTCAGCTGTTTTCTTTGTAACTTTTTGTTGCAATTCCTTATTTTTTTCTTTTTTATTTTCCTGGTGTGACTTCTGCAGCACTTCTTCATGGACGATAGGTTTTTTCTCGTCTTGCGCTGCATCTTTGTCCTTATTCTTGTATGGGCTTCCTATCCTCTTGCTAAAATTTGTGACAGTTAACTTAGACATGGCGAGTCCTTATCGGGACCGTTGTAAAAGGTATGGAATCTAAAGTATGGGTCACTGAACTAATTTTCTCGACACTTGCACATAACTTCCACTCTGTGTGGTGACGATCAAATAACTAAATGGTCGATTCATATCGAATGTTGAACGGTAACGGCCTCACCATATCAGTGTGGGTTTCGCTCCTTAGTTTTGGTTCGTCAGCGTTTCCTAGGCGTGGTAATGAATTTATGATTACTTTGTGACTTGACGTCGGTTGGCGCGTGGGTCTGAATGCAGTTTGCATTGAACTGTGTTAACGATAGAACTGATGATATTTAATGAGTTGAACAGCGATTGCACCATGCGAGTACACTAATTCACGGTCGAATATTAAGTTTATCATAATATTTGTTTTGGCCAATAGACTTTACGGTGGTTATTACGGAACCAAATGTAAACATACATACATATGACTATCATATTCATCTCCTTATGATACATGCTTTGTTAAATAATGGATCGTTATATACGATCAGAGATCAAAGTACATTCCGAGATTTATGTTAATACAATATATTATATCTATGTATCAAACACAATTACCATGCAAAAAGCAGAAAAAAAGAGAACGTACTTACATTAATATGAATATCTAAACTTTTTATTAATCTAAAAATATGTCCAAGCCTCATAAATGGCGGATGTGCCTAATTAATTTGTAACATCAGTAGAGTCTTACAAGATTGAAATTAGGCTGGAAATAAGTATAAATGAAGTATAAAACTACATCTTCGTAATCAAATTAGGAAAATCCATACGAAATACCAAAATCAATTTAATTGAATTGGAAATCAATGGAATTTATGTAAGATATAAGATATAAGGATCTTGCAAGAAGGCGAATACTTGCGAGATGGCGAGGGATCTGCAAAATTAAACAATTATTGCTAAAGACGGAACTCTAAGAAATAAGGCACATTTATTCCAAATTTTGTATATTTAATACAGCTAGTGGTATAGAAAATTACCAAGTGGTAATTCAATTTACCAGGTGGTAGAACAAGTGTAGACATCCGGCGAGGTACCACCGCCACATCTATTTCTAGCGTGAAACAGTTCTTTTTACATGAGACAACCATCTTAGTCCTCGGGAGTAATAACACATATGATTGACTTGAGGATAGAACGCCTGTTATATATGAAGTTGCTTACAGATGTCCATGAGCCGCAGTGGCCACTTGCCAAATGATTAGGACCCTGGTTTCAATTGACGTCGTTAAACAGATGAAAGCTTCATTACCTGTCGAAGATTCAGCCACTCATATCAGCAAGTCAGTCAACTTAATCACGCAAATCCTTTTTTCCAAAGTGTAATAGAAATATATTATTTCTTAATTGAAGGTGAAAGGAAAATGTCGTGGAATCTGCATGCGTGACAGATCTGTAAAAAGTTCTTAAAAGGTGTTTGTCTACACTTGTTCAGTGATCATCAGTCGACGTCTCGATATCCATTCGAATATGGATTTCGAGGATAAAGATTGAATTAACTAATAAACTGTTGGGATGGCAAATATTTTTTTTTTTATTTATTTATTATTATGTCTTTTATATTTGTACATTATATTACAATGTTTTCATTATCATTGTATTATTATGTATAAATGTTAATGATCCGAGAGATATTCGATATCCTAGAGAATTTCCCGAATACAGAGGGTACCCCTCGAGGACCGAACAGCCCTACCCAACCGCCCTTATGTCGACTTAGCCGTAGCATATGAGAACCGGAGGGTACGAAGTCCCCGATTGTAGTAGTAGATTTCGATGTCTCGATAGGAATTTTAGATTTAAACCTGAAGACGAAACCTGTACCTAATAGTGGCATAAAAATAAATTGTAAAGATGACAGATCTTACGCCGCAATAAAACTGAGGTTCCGAGGGGCGCTCATTAATATAATTAAAGGAAAGAATTGTAGCTAGCCATCACTTTCACCGGTGGCGGAACTATTCGGCCAGAAATGGTCATCCCATTAGTATTCCATGCCGCTCCTCGACGTTGGATCAGAAATAAATAATAGGACCGATAACAATCGACGATATACCGAATTTGTGCCACATTTATGCGAGATTTACATTTACAGTACCTTTTCAACCTTCATAACCTTTGTATACTTTAACATGTTTAGGGTCAGATATAACTATGTTAATCTCATTGTAAATTAATAGTATAGTAGTAAGTATATATAATAGATATTCCATTCCGGTTGTAGTGTAAGCAAAAATCTTTATTATTTCTAGGCCTATCGGGGCACTTACGTACATATTAGTTACTATCTATACCTACTAATAGATACTGCTAACTATACTGCTTTATAATATACTAATATAATGAAGCAGAGGGTTGAACCCGCTAATCTCAGGAACTACTGGTTCGAATTGAAAAAATATTTTTGTGTTTAATAGTAAAGTCGTGGAAGGCTTTAAGCTATATAACATCACGCTATGTTTGTTTGCTTTCAATAGATGTTTCTCTAATATACGCGGGTGAAACTGCGTGGCACAGCTAGTACAAAATAAAGATATAGGTACATTTGACAAACATTTGACATAATCATAAATAGGAAGACCTTCCTGTAATAGAGCACAGAGGACTAAGTTGGAATGCCTCATGAATAGTGTCGTTCCATATACCTCTAAAACACACAAGCTTTTACATTTATGTTACAACGGATGTGTGACCAAGGTACCTCCAGAATTTAATCTCAGAAGTTATGGTAGACCTTCCTGAAATAGGGTACAAAAGGCTAAATTGGAACACCTCGTGACAAATGTCTTTACTACCATACCCTGAATTCATAACACAACAGCCATTTGAATTACTTTTGCAACTTAGGAGAGAAGGTACTTTCAGAATAGACCCACAAAAGATATTAAAATTAAAATAAATTACAAGTTGCAGTATTCACCAATCGAACTCTAACGAGCTCGACACCCAATAAATCTGTTGTTCTTGGCAGACAACTATTGTGTTCTTCAATATCTTCATCATTGATAAACCTACTTGTGCCCTAAACTGCCCTCAAAAGCACAAAAGCGGTTCATTTGAAGTAAGCTTCGAGAAAATTTATGTTATATGAAAATCGTTTTGTTGTATCGCGTAGTAAATTGAGAGAAAGGATATTTAGAAACTAGATTTTTAATATTTTTGAACTAAGTTACCGACATTCAGATTAGATCATAACTGCATAATTTCTTAAACTATCCAAAGCCATAGATGTAACAAAACTTTTTTTTTAGATCCCGCTTTTTCACTTCTGAGGGCAGTATAGCTGTAGCTAACATTTAATTTCGACGGCCCGCGTGGCGGAGCGGTCACCATACAGATCTAACAGGCAGTGTGTCCCGGGTTCGATTCCCGGCCAGACATCTGAATGATGAGCTTAGGTTTCTGTTCTGGGTGTGGGTGTTTGTGTATTCGTCTTTGTGTGTCCATGGCGCCCATGACACAGGAGAAAATCCTACTGTGGGTATATGAGTGTAAAAACGTCCTGAAAGCGTCTAAGCATATGAGTTAGACCTCATACGTAATTTACATGAAACGTTCCAAATAATTTTGTCTCTTAGTACGTCAAGCAAGCTTTTTATAAGGTTGTAATAGCAAATGAGTAGTCCATCTGATGGTAAATGATCACAGCTAACCGTAGACATCTGTAAGCAACTTCATCTAGACCAGTAGTCCTATTTAAAGTCAATCACAGTTGCCAGTCGTAAGAACAACTATGGTTGCCTCATATGAAAATGAGCCGGCAACTAAAGCCTTTCAGAAAAAGAGTATGGTCCGACCAGGGAAATACCTCCAGTATTTCCCTGGTCGGACCATACTCATTCTATCACCATACCGAAATTGAACTAAACTTATCACCACAGACAATGACAGTGATTAAAAGCATAAGGAAATGAATGGTAAGGTTCCTTAGAGACTAACGTAACTGTCAGGCTGGTAGCAGCTATTTCCTGTTCAATTTATGTTTTTTATCTACATATCACATAGAAGTAACATTGTATAAATATTATAACAAAAAACTGCTTTGAAATGTTTTTTTTTTGTTTGTTTTTATAATGATGTATTAATATTAATATAATATTTATGAGTTTTCGTAAAACAGTAACTTAAAAATATTATAATAAATATATATATTTTGTAATGATCTATATATTAGCTTTCATTTGATAGCTATAATATTGTCATGATAATTAAAAAGCGCCCTCTCGCCATTTTCCATATTTACAAGCGCCATTTTTTATTAATTATACAGCGTATGTCATTCTGCAAACTGAAACGATTCTGATGATATGATATTAGTCACAACACGACAAGCCATTTGGACTGAGGCGTGCCAAAGAATTGAACATACATACATACGCTCGAAACACAATACTCCTTCTGACGCAGTCGGGTAAAATCGGTAAAATCTTTAAATCCTTTTTCGATTATCTTAAAGAGTTCCTAATAGTATCTGACAGTAAGATTCCTTGGCTGTTGGCCAATAAGGAGGCAGGAATCGTGCCATGCAAGTACAAATTGAAACATTGGTGCAAGGCCACGATTTTTCTTCGGGGGGATTGAACTCTTATACAGAACAGAAGTATTATGAAAATAATAAAAACAACACTTTTTACACTAGTCTAGTTCCTGTGGATGCGATGAAAATACACAAAGACGAATACATATATATAAAGACTCAGAACATAAATCTAAATTCATCTCAGGTAACAAGTAACAGGTATGACCGAAAATTGGAAGGTTTAAACATTACAATTATTGAACTTATCATGAAATCAAAATAACGCAAGAGTTCTCTTATTACTTGATCAAAAATGCCTGCATGCTCGTTTCCTATTCATCGCTTCATTTGCATTGCTTCATTCTGATAAGAAAAAACACTAATACTCATAATAAAATAATTATACTACCATGCTATGATATGAGATTTAATATAAACCAAATACAGACTTCCGACAACCAAACGTAACACAATGTCCATTGTATGATGTGATCATCCATCTATTTACTATGTTAGGTTCAGGTATTCAAAAAGTAAAAGGAATCATCAATACATGAAACTTAAGTAATTTTAATGATTCAATTTCACCGACGACAGTTATTTTAATCATTAGCGTAGGCTACATTTTAATCCTGCTTGATAGTCCAAAAATGTCTAGCGTCCGTCTGTATTGGAAATAATGTGGAAGTATTTGAAATACAAACTCTTAAAGGAAAGCAATAAAATAAGATTAAATTACTATATCAAATTAAACAAAAATGACTAATGTAATTGCTGTGAAAAACAATACAAATCATCAGTATTATCTCTTATGTTACAAGTTCAATGATAGCAATTTAGACTGGATTACGTATGCAACCGGCGCGTGCGTGACGCCTGCTCCTCCATATCAAACACCTTAGCCATTTCATGTCATCACCTCTCTTTCCCACTTCCTATTTACATCATTACAAAGAAGAAGACAACGATACTGGATCATTACTCCGACGAATCAGGGTACGGTGTCACAAACAACAGAAAAGGTGCTCAAAACAGCTGAATCCAAAGTGTTCGTAAAAGTACCAACGAAGTTAGAACTTAGGCCGTTTTAGATCCAACACCCTGAAGAGGATTCGTATCAAATAGCTTTCCCTTACACTTCGATCCTGCGCAAACTAAAGGTCCTAAGTCCACGATTGACGCGTACAATGAAAGACGATGCGTACCGGAACTGCAAAGCACGTGCTGAATTTGAAATAGCTGTATAAAAACCGCTGGGCTCCTGTCGAAACTATCACATTCTCACTTACGGTCGATCGGTCAACACCACCCTAGAAAAAATGGCGTCTGCGAAAGTCATGTGTTTGGTAGCCCTTGCTCTATTCGGGAGCACAGTGGCCCAGCCGTCCAAGGGCTTTTGGAAGGGCACTCCCATGGACAGCATGGTCGAGGAGATGCGATCTGGCTGCGCGGAAGGATCAGACCCTACTGCCTGCATCAAATACAAGGTCATGTCCTTGTTAGACAGCATCTTCAAGAAAGACACGTTCCAGGTAAGACACACTTTCACTACGATGAGGGAAAGCGGATTGGGGTTCATTTATTCAAGACTTCATCAAATCATTCCTTTACAGATCTCAGAAGCGGTTGAGGTAACGAAGAACGGTGCTGGCAACGACGTCACTGGCCGCTCTACTGGCGACTTCTTCGACAGCATAGAGAACTACATCCAGTCACATGACGTCACCTTCCAGCTGCCAATCGCTGACACCAAAGTGACCGTGAGCCCGAGGAACCTCGACAATGACGAGCTGAGCGTCAACATCAAGTTCAACAAGGAAGGCGCTCGCTCCGTCGGCGAAGCCCGTAAAGCCAAGCTCAAGAAGATCATTGTCCCTATCCTGGTGTTCGTGCTATTGAAGGCTATGACCCTGATCCCCTTGGCTATCGGTGTCCTCGGTCTGAAGGCCTGGAACGCGCTTCAGCTCTCCTTCTTCTCTTTCGTTGTCTCCGTCGCTCTGGCCATCTTCCAGTTGTGCAAGAAGGTGAGTTGAATACTTTTCTCATTTTAATACTTAAAAAAGATTCATTAAGCACTGAAAAGAATTGGAAAGACTGCTGACCATCTGGATTTTTCCCCTATAAGATTAACGGGAACAGAGTAGGTGATGTTATTCAAAACCAACGCCACATGACACTTATAAAAAAGATATCAAACTTGTATAACGTCTAATTAAGTTTTGTAAGACTTCTATGCTACGTATAATTACAACCTTAAATCTACATTTCTTGGCATCTTTTCTAAATGACTGCACAAATCTTCCAACAATCTACTGGGATTCATTCCTACTGCACTGCAAAACTTATAGAATGCAATGAAAAGCTATCATTTATTACCTCTTAAGCACTTTAAATTGTTTTCTTAAGCACTCAATCGCACATCTGTGACTAACATTCTCGACTGTATCCGGGAATAACATTATAGTTTACCCAGATCGCGGCTGACAACTCCCACCCTCAAATCGCTGCCCACGGCCCTTGGGACGCTGCTTACGCCGCCACCCGCCGCAGGAGAGACGCTGAGCCACAAGAACTCGCCCAAGAGCTCGCCTACAACGCATACCACTAGACCTCAAACCTTTACTCAAACCGACGCAAAATCTCTTTACCCGATCGTCCGACCAATCCGACGTAGCGCGTGCTACGAACGGGTTCTAACCAAATAGGTTTCGAAAACCGTTACCGTGTAAATAATAGCGCAAACTTATTTATTTAAAAGTGCGTGTGTGATTGTGATGTGTGAATGATGTTATTTATTGTTTAATAAATCATTGATTAATATATTACTCTTTTATTTCGTTTCCTACTCTAAATTTATAATGTAACTTATCAAAATAAATAAATACATCTTATATTTTTATTTTTATTAAAATAATCTTAATACTTTAAAGCTTTCTTTATTAATATAGTTGTATATTATGTGATCAAATATGTATTTGCAATTAGAACTTGAAATATTCTATATAACAATAATATATTGGTCTACATCGTCAATTAAAAAGATATACAGAAATTTGCTGCAAAACTATAAGAAAAGTAGAATGCAGTGAATTAGAAAACTACTTTGCAATTCTGTCTTGCCAATAAGAAAGTTTTACGTGTGCAAAATAAAAATGTTCAGATACAAACAATAAGGCTACGGGTAAAATAATTAAGGTCCAACGGTCTGCCAAATAATAAAAAAGGTGTGCGTGCAATTCTTACAAACGTCAAAAATGAAACTTAATAGGAATAAATAATAAAATATAATATTTCTAGGATTAAGAAGGATTAGGAAAGTAGCCGACTTCGGGACTTGCATTATGTACTGTGTATGTAAGAGACCAACATATATATATTTTTTTCTTTTTTGCTTTTTGGTGACATTGAAGTCGGTTTCTATTTTTTGCTAAAAATCTTTTTCTCTGCTGTTTTTTTGTTCTTATATACCCGATATTTAATATATACTTGAAATAATACGTTTGATGTGAAAATTGACTGTAAATCAAACGCCTAATCTATACTGATATTATAAAGCAGTAGAGTTAGTTTGGTTAAACGCGCTAATCTCAGGAATTACTGGTTCGAATTGAAAAATATTTTTTGCGTTCAATAGACAATTTGTTGAGGAAGGCTTTAGGCTATATAACATCACTATACGTTTGTTTGTTTTTAATAGATTGTTCTCTAATAAACGCGGCTAAAACTGCGTGGCACAGCTAGTATAAAAGCACTGCTGCGCAGAAATGCAGTGCGTAGTACCACTACGACTTACTTCAACGTGCGAACTAAGTACGTAAACGTAAAAAACACAATATCAAATTGACGACCTTAGTATTAATGCTCATAGATGCTGTAATAAACGGATCTGTATCACAAATCATCCTTAGCTATATCATAAGGGTGAAGCGACCGTGATTCTATGCTGAGCGAATTAAAATGATCCGCTCTACATTTCATCCTCTTTTACGAGAAGATTTTTTGTTTTATTAAATTAAAGTATTTCTCCAGATTGCAACATGCGTGCAGCCCACCTGATGGTAAATTGTCACAGTATGGACATTTGCATCATACAGAGGTTCTATCTGAAGTCAATGACAGATACGCAGTCAGCAACCACACGCTTTTTCTGAAACAGTTTCACGCTAGAAATAAGAGTGACAATGTCTGGAAAAAACTCCAAATTTTTAGATTTAGGGATCCATTTTTGATTTTGAGGGGAGAATATTATAAAGATTTATAGGAAACTTGAACTTTTTACTTCCAAAAACATCCTCGGTGACAATTTTGAGGATGTATTATAGTATAAACTGAAACGACAATACTACGCTTCAAATTTATTTATCCAGAGTATGATGGATTTCCAGGTGGTAACCAATATAAAAAACACACGCTTTCTACACTCATAGCCACCACACTAAGATTTTCTGCCGTGTCGTGGGTGCCATGGACACACAAAGATGAATACACAAACACCCAGACCCAGAACAGAAATCTAACTCATCTTTAATATTTCTGTCTGGCCGGGAATTAGACCCGGGACCCACTGCGCGTAAAACCGGTATGGTGACCGCTCCACCACGCGGGTCGTCAAATATACTTCGACCGGGGAAGTACCACCGCCACACCTATTTCTAGCGTGAAGCAGTTCTTGCGTTCCGGCGGATGGGCACCATAACCGACTTACTTATATATGACGCAACCATTTTAGTCCTAGGGAGTAGCAGCGCATCTGTATTCGACTTCAGATAGAACCCCTGTTCTATATGAAGCTGCTTACAGATGTCCACCAAGCAAGCTCTATGGAACTTAGCATCTGGCTTTATGGGTAGAAATAATGAATGCAAACAGATACACCATTTTTTTTTAATGTCCAACGAAGTGGGAACGGGTCTACTAGTTCATAATATAGAATAACAAAAAGCATACCACCAGTGTATATAGCACATGATGTTAAATGACCACTGCCGCTCATGGGCATATCTGATCAACTCTAAATAACATGTTTGTGAGGTTGATGGCAGATACGTTGCTACCCATAAAGACTAAGAATACATGGGATTACACCGCCCGGGGCGGAAGTTGAACTCGCCCACCCGTTCACAATAAAAACGACAATAACGGAACTCGATGACCAAAAAAAAACACAATATCAAATTGACGACCAAAAAAAAACGACACTATCGAAATTGACGACCAAAAAAACTGACAATATCTAACTTGACGACCAATATCTATCTTTACCGCCCCTCAAAATGTGCCGCCCGGGGCGGACCGCCCCTCCGCCCTCCCCCCCCCCTCACGCTACGCTACTGGATGGATCGTTTTGGATAAGTATATTGCCAGAGAACTTGGCAACACGCTGCCGTGTTTTGATCTTACCATAGCATTATTTATGCATTTAGCTCCACATAAAAATCACGCATATTAATGAGCATGATATTGAAATGAAATGTCCTTACTCTTTTTTGTATAGGCCTAAGGGGTTACTTACAAATTGTCAGTTATAATATTTTTTTCTTACACTAACACCGGATCGGAACACGACCTCAATTGAAACTAGTAACATCTTTAAGACATTAAAATAAAAAACCCGAACGCTTAAAACTAATATATATGTAATTTAATGCTTAAATGATTTTTTTTGGCCAAAATAATCTTTGTCTCTTATCAATATATATTTTAAATGGGACTATTTATTAATTTTCTTTTGATACCCTTATAATCAATCCTAATGGTAAAAAAATGTCCCTTCCCTCCATTTTCCTCTATTTCCAGTCGGTATTTTTAACAATTATATAGCCTATGATACTCTGCAAACTGAGACGATTCTAATGATATGTCATACGTCACAATTCCGTCAAGCCGTTTGGGATGTAGCGCGTGCCAAAGAAATGGACATACATACAAACATACACACATACAAGCATACATAAAAACGCTCGAAAGACATCATCCTCCGTCTGAAGCAGTCGGCAAGCTAACTTTCACTACTCCATCGATAACAGGATTATCACAAGAAGTACTAGCACAAGCCGTCACAACTAACCATTCCTCATTGCAATTCAACATATGGTCAGGATGTGACGACCATAGCGTCTCACCTCCTGACCCACTCTCACGGATTGACACCCATACCAGACGATTAATGTGCTGCCCTTAATGTTAGTGTTATATGACGACAATACCTTTCATTTCGTTAAGGCTGATTAGAAGTCAAAATTTAATGATTCTAGTCATTATATTTCTATGTGATAGCCCTACTCGTTCAATAATAAAAATAAAAGTAAAATACTAATTTTAAGCGAGCAATGATAGCCTAATGGTTGAAACGCGGCCTCTCAATCGAGGGTCCGAGGTTCGAATCCCAGGCACCACTGATTTTTCTAAAATGATGTGCGTATTAGAATTTATTTATCACTGCTTTACGGTGGAGATCGTGAAGAAACCTGCACACCTGAGAGTTCTCTTTAGAGTCCTCAAAGGTGTGTGAAATCTACCAATTCGCACTTGACCAGCGCGGTGGACTATGGCCTAAAACTCCCTCAGTCTGAGATAAGACCCGTGCCCAGCAGTGGGACAGTAATGGGTTAACGATGACTAATTAAACTTTCTTTTTATAAGATTTACATAGCAAATTAGTAAAGTACTTAGGTAAAGTACCTATGTGGTCATTGACGCCCATGGACATTTGTAATCAACCCCAGATAGGATAAGAATTCCGCCTAAAGTCGATCACAGATGCGTAATAATGTGAAAAAAAATATATAATCATTTTTTTTATAAGTATGAAGTAGCAAACGAGCAAGCAGCCCACCTGATGGTAAGTGGTTACTGCCGCCCAGGCCATTTCTATGTAATGTATATCACAGATGCGTTGCTACTCATGAGGACTGAGATGGTTGCCTCATATAATGAGCCGGCAACCACACCCTTCCACCTCACGCAAGAACTGCTTCACGCTAGAAATAGGTGTGGCGGTGGTACTTCCCCGGTCATTGGTTCTACCACCTGGCAAATCATATATAAACTAATTATAATCCCATGGCTAAGCATGGATTCTCGCTTCTTCTCTCGATTCTTCTCATGGTTCTTTTCTTAATTCGCAATCACGTGTTAATGAACAGTGCGCTATTTGCATTAGGATACTTAGGATGAACTCTGTAAAGTATTAAATAACTAAAGCCACGTAAACCAAATGAAAAACAAGTGCGAATCGGATGCACACATGAAGAGTTCCGTACCTTTTTATAGGTATTCAATAAACAATATGGTTTGTTGTGTGGGAATCCCCTTTAAATATTTATTTTATTTTGCATGTGAGTCCCCCTTAAAATTCTTAATTATTTTATTTTAATTTAATTTTGTACATTTGAAATTAATATATAAAAATATATTTTGTGAATATTTCAAGCGTTCCGTACCTTTTTACAGGTATTCTATAAACAACATGGTTTGTTGCGTGGGAATCCCCCTTATAATTTATTTTACTTTAATTTAATTACTTACATTTAAAGTAAACATATAAAAAAATATTTTTGAATATTAATACGGGGACAGGTATATGTTGCCGTTATTAATATATTTATTTTATTCTGTTTTTAGTATTTGTTGTTAGCAGCAACAGAAATATATTATCTGTAAAAAAATTAACTGTCTCTATTATGGTTCATAAGATACAGTCTGATGGCAGACTGACGGAGAGACGGACAGCAGTCTTAGTAATTAGGTTTCGTTTTTGCCCTTTGGATACGGAACCCTAAAGGTCATAATACGTCTTGCTTGGTCATAATACTGCTTTGCTTACTAATTATAATAATTTATGCCAAGAACCCTCGCGGACGTCCTAAGAACGTTCTATAAAAAAATCATCACAATCTTATTAATAGTTTCGGAACTTATAGAGGAAATACATGCAAACATTTTTTTTTTTACTTATAAAAATACCTATAATTACAAATAATAATAATCCTAGGAAAACCATAAAACACTTCATGACGCAGATATGGCAAAATTTAAATGTATCACACTGAACGAAATAAAACCAAGCCAAACCAATAACTTATGTCACCAACCGTGTTTAGAATTTACAATATAAATAACACAAATAAATTGTCGGCAAAACCGTGTTTTATGTTTGATACTGGCAACACTATCCGCCGAACGGAAGTGAAATAGCAATTTCACAATCCGGACATGGCGGAAAATGCAAATGGCGACGCATTGTGAATGCAAGATGGCGTCACCCTTATTACATAATGCGTTGGATAAGTACATACACGCGAGCTTTTTGCTAAACAACAGGTTTCACTTTTCCGAAGACTATTCTTTTTACATAATGTCTGTAAGCTTATGTAGAGAATAGATACTTTGTAAGGATCTTTGAATCATAGTAGTGGTGCTTATACAATGATTGTTTACAAACAAAATCTTATGCGGTGAGTACAATTTCAAATAAAATATTATCTGTTGGAATTACTCAAAACTATTTCTATGTACATGTTTTTTTTTTTTGTATGAGTCGCCCATGAAAATCTGGAAGCAATTTTATATAGAACAGGAATTCTACTTGAAGTCAATCACAGGTGCATTGCTACTCTCGAAGACTAAAGCGGCCGCCTTATACGAAAGTAAGCCGGAAAACACACCCTACCATCGAAACGCAAGAATGGTATATGCTAGAAATAGGTGTGGAGCTAATTCCTTTCGTTCTCTGTATGTATATAATGTATGAATGCAACCTTATTCGAAAAATGATTAACCGTACTACGCCCTTTGTACCACAACAGAGCAGCGCTTAACACTGCTGCTAATAAGCAAATGGTTTTACCACCCTTAAATACCTTGCATTTTAAACTTCGCTCGAATTTACGAAGTCTAATAGTAATTTGACGAATCGTATAACAAACGCCTAATTAAGTATTGCAGCCAAATAAAATACCGAATGGATTTTGGCATGTATAACACCTCGCCCATTTAAATTCGGCTGTGTTGCCATAACAAAAAATAGTTGGCGTTATATAAACTTATTGCAACAATGTGGACGGTAGAATTTTTAATGTAACAAAAGTCTTCGAGTTGTGATTGATTGGTATGTACCGTCGGCTAGTGAGAGCTCTACAGGCTCGCATATCAAATGACCAACACTTGATTTATTGACTAACAATGCTCATTGGTGCACTTGATGCAGTTGTCGGCAACACAAATTGTTAGAACTTTTATTAGAAAATCAAAGTTATGAAGATTTCCAAAAATAAAATAGTTTATAACATAACTAATCTTCTTAGACGTTCTTAACGACAAAAAATACGTACACAGGCTCACAACTTTAATCAAAAAATATCTGTATTTTTCATATTAACGTGTTCTGCAAGACATGAAAAATGTTGCCCTAAAATTAATATAAATTTCAATATCAATATTATATTTGCACTCTCACCATCAGGACTTTCTTAAATGAAATTAAATACTTTGCCAAGTATGAAAGCGATTCCTATTCCGAACACGCGCCCAAGCCGCGCGCCGCGCTGCCCAAAGGATCACGTATAAAAACCAAGCCCATTGAAAAATTAAATCATTGTTGCTCCATTAACCGGCCGCGCCGAACGTTTAATTAATCAAATCTAATGACAAAGTGAAAATCGCGAAAATGAAGTGCCTTTGCCTCCTCCTGGCTTCTGCGGCCCTAGTACACGGTTACACCCTCAAGGACAATGAAATTCAGAGCTCGCGTTTGAGTACTAGTGATGATCTCCTGAACAGTGTTATCAGTGATTGTTTCGATACGGAATCTCCAATGTCGTGTCTCAAAGTGAAAGTTCTATCTTTCCTGGATACGAAGCTGGGAGTGACTTCGGAGTCGGCGCGCGCCCTGGATGAGAAGAACATCGACAAAGTCATCTTCGACCGAGTTGGAAGGGTCTTGAACAGTAACGAGTTCAGGTTCCAACTGCCAGAGTTCCTTTTCCAAGGAGCTGAAGTCTCGTACCGTGCGGACAGAGGCTTCGATGTCGATTTCCCTGAAACTGAAGCTGAAAATGGTGAAGGTAATCAAGAAAGACTATAATAAAGCAATTAATAAAAAAAAATAGAAGAAAACTAATTTTACTTCTTTTCCAGCTCGCGGCATCCTGAAGAAGAAGCTCCTGTTGCCAGTTCTTTTGCTTCTTAAACTTAAGATGAAGGCTCTGATGCCGATCCTTGTAGCTATCATCGGTATCAAGGCTATGAAGGCGCTTATCCTCAGCAAACTCGCCATCACTTTGGTCGTCGGATTCCTCGTCTACAACTTGCTGATGAAGAAAGGAGGTATGAATAAAAAGAAAAAATATTTTTTTTTATTTCAAAATTTTTAAACGATTTTTAATATTCATTTTTCCATTTATCTACAGGTATGCCAATGATGGTGACTGCGACTGAGGCTCCCGCTCCTCAATACGGGCCACCGGCTTCTCAATACGGCACCCCAGCTTCCACTCCTGCCGCTCCTCAGGACTCGTACAGCCCGCAATGGGAGCCTGCCAGCTCTGGGCCGTACGCCCGTGTTTGGGACCCTACCCAGCTGGCGTACAGCTCGTACTACCCTGGTGACTCAAGCTCTGCAGCGGCGTCCAACCAGTCCCCGAGCTACTCCAGCGTCTCCTCCATATCTTCGTCGTCATCATCCTCTTCACCCACCTACTGAGCTGAACCCCGGAACCCGATTACCTCTATGTAAATAATGAGCACCAAGGATGTTCGACCGTGATGTAAGGACGTCCACTCGAACGATCGGATAGAGTGTAGAAAGATTATTTATTAACAGTATTTATTTTTATTTATTGTACACAATAAATGGACTGTTGTTTTTGGAACTTGATTATTCCTTCTCCACTTGTTGTTAATAAAGATTATGAAGTATATCTACTGAATGGATAAATAATAAATATTCTGAATGAATACGTAAATGCCGAAATTCGTCAGACGATTGGCCTTATTCCTGGTACTTATAAATAAGTGAAATATTCATTTAAATATTAATGATATATATTTGTAACTGCATTGCATTTTTTTTGTATTGCATAAACGTAATAAATAGGTACTAGTAGAGTAGTATTTAAGTTAAAAACAAGTCTGTATTACACTTCTCATAAATCATATATCGTATCTACTCGTACCTATATGTTCACAACTTGACATTAGAAACATAGGACGTGCCTAATTGTTATTCTATTATATTATGTTAATATTGGATCGAAAGTTGGCGAATAAGAACAATTAGTACTCATTCCTTCATTAATGGTAGCATCATTGTGATGCTTCCATTATTATTTTAATATTGACAATTGTAGATGGATGGATTTAACCAAACATTAGATTAAGTTTGTAATCGAGCCAGCGTGTAGTGCTGCCTTATATGGAAAATATCCAATGTAAATAGGAACATCATTTGATTTGATTCCGTTTGAATAAGCGTCCGAACAATCTTTCTTATCTTCTCATTTTATAGCACAATAATTACACTTTCTACACTATAGTCCTATCAATATATATCGTCCTATGATTCCTTATACGTGAGTGCTATAGATAGAAGATCATATCAGACCGGAATTCAGAATTCTAAATGCATCGCGAAAAAGTCCACATGACGGGGAATCCAACTGACGACCCTCTGGGATTCATATAGACACTTCTACACCAAGCGAATCGTCAATAAATAAAACCGCTTAAATGCATTAGCCATTAAATATTAGGCTGTCACGTACTTTATACGAGGCCTCCAAAGCCACGATCAAATAACAATGAAACTATAAACGTTTTATTGATATTGACCTATAATTCTAGGCTTTCCTCGACTTTCCCTCTATATAAGTAAGGCAATGCACGTGACACTCCTCACTCCACATCAGAGGAATGGATAAATATTTATAGGCAACAAAATATCTGCATATTTACAAGCCAGATGGAAATTATGTAGTTGGTACACGTAAGGTTACGTAGGATTCCTTTCCGCTAATTTCCTTTCGAATTTCCATATTTCAATTGCAGCCCACTTGATGTTAATGTTTGCCGCCCGACATCTGTTCAATCTTGAACACTTCTTTTTCTTATCAGACTGAAGTAGCAAACGAGCATGTAGTCAACCTGATGTTAAGTGACCACTGCCCATGCACATCTGTAAGCTACATCATACAAAACACGTGTTCTACCTGAAGTCGATCAGAGGCGTTGCTACTCCCGAGGACTAGGATATTCGCCTCAAATAAAATAAGCCGGTAACCACACCTTTCCACCGAAACGCAAGAACTTCTTCACGCTAGAAATAGGTACGGCGGTAGGTACCTCCCCGGTCGAACTACACTGGTTCTACCACCTGGCTGCTTGCTCGTTTGCTATTTCATATTTGTAAAAAAAAAACTGTGGTATAGGAGTCATACTTATCCGAAAAGTCCCAAGGAGTCCCCAGGAATAGCAACGCATACGAATCCAACCTCAGGTAAAATTCTGATTATCTCGGTTAGATGCAGTGGCCACTTCCATGATTATTAATATAAATGTTATAGGCATGTATTAATGTTAATAATTAATGTACTACAATAAATTTATCTTAATATTAATGTTTCCTCTAGCCTTGCGACGCCCTATCAGGGCATCACATATTTCTTGTATAGTTGTGTGTATTATGCAATTAGAAATAAATAAATAAAACAATAAAATGTTAGAAACTTGTTTACATATGTCAAAAGGAATCAAGATAGCATAACCTAAAATAAAAAACATTTTCCATTAAATTTTGTTTATTTTTTCGAACAGTACATTTCAGAAGAGTGGCGAAGTTACAAGTGTTTATATAATGTGGAAAAGTGGAAAAATACGATTACAATCGGATGTTAGGGTCACTATTATTGTCACAATGTTAGATTTCATCTACGTAGATTAATTTTTAAGTAGTTTTTGATTGAGTATTTAGCACTATATTAATTTTTAATATGGCAAGTATGACAATCCGGTAGGTATACTTCCAGCGAAGATAAAATAAGTACGTAAGAACTTCGACTTATGCTGAAAAACACATATTACAGCTTCACAGATTGATTCCTTAGAAACAATTCGTTACTAATTTTAAGGCGGACCTAAATAAAATAAAGGCTCGGACATGAAACATTCGCTTGGCGCTAAAGGCGTTGACTTTAAGCGTTAAAACAAATGTGTCTTACCTTATAAGACTACGAAGATTTACTGCAAGATGTACCTATGAGAATAATTCTAAATAAGTTATGTTATTAAAAATTGTGAAAGGCTACCTCACGTGACTATTTTTTGTTGACTCAAAAAGGGTCGTTATACCCATTTGAAAAGGTAATTCAATTTGAATTTCTAAGTTACATTTCAACTAGTGTCGAAAAAAATAAAAATCCTTCTAGTGTTCACTTTTCAGACACGCTTCAGGTGTTTTCGAATATTAATAATTATCACCATCAAAGTTTGGGTAGACATCGACCAACCAAAAAACGTTTAAAAATGGTCACGATTGTTAAAACATCAAAATAACTAAAACGGAACATTGATAAATTATGTATATTGTCTATGTAGACCATTAATATAGATAATTAATGGTTGATGTTATATATACTATGCAGGGTTGACATACTTACCTACCGAATAAATATCAGTTCAGATATAGTAAAAGTTTAAGAATACGCGATTTTAATGTCTAGATTATTGGATGCAAATAGTAGAAAGTGATACAGAGTTGACAATTTATACTACTGTACTAAATAACTTATGGACAAACTAGAGAGACTAAATATTTACCTACCTGGAAAATAATTACATAACGAAAAAGTGTAGGTAGTGACCTAAGTTTAGAATACAAAGAGTTGTTGAGATAAAACTATGAAAAGCGCGATAATACCAAAATAAACTAGATTTTAAAGTAACGCTTTATAAACCTTTGGGAATATGTTATTTTTAAATAATTATCTTTATATTTCATGTCGCTATTTTTATAAACGATACTTCATATTCGATAACTTGTTTCGTTAAAAGCTATAGTTATGCTGCATGATTGTATTTTAAACATATGTAAACAATCAATAAAACAATTTAGTACAAAAATTTTGAATAAAATAGCGTTTCTAAGTGATGTATATACGTACAATTTATAGTTTTTGCAGATTATCAGGCACTCCTTTGTTGTAATGTAATAAATACCACTTTTATATATCACTATTATATATTTTTTATATTATATATATATATATCGTTCACACTTAGTGTACGATTTTATTAGTTAACGGAAGCCACACTAACTCTTTATTTTATTGTTAAACGCAAAGGTAATTTACCGCTACAATAGGTAAATATTTAGTCTCTCAAATTATAGAATATAGGTACTTTTAGTTAATGTGCAAAAATATGGTCACCATCCTTTACTTGTAAATAATATTCAACGTAGCAAATAAGTACTTGCCTAAGAATTACACCTAAAAACCCTTAAAATTATATAAAAAACGCATTATACTTATTTTAAAATATGCAAGTATTATTCTTAAAATGTTCTTACATAAAAATAACAATAATTAATACAAACACGAGACTCCAAATTTAACAATAACATTAAATTTATTTAACTTACTATGAATATGAATTGTGTAAACTCTTTGAGTATCATAATTTCGCCACATTCTTCAAGCGGTTCCATGGTGTAATGGTT
>DWNE01001493.1:0-21839 GCA_018249875.1 Cecropterus toxeus | reverse complement strand
TTTGTCATCAGTACTTGCATTCTTGCGAGTGACGTCACGTTTGACATTCGTCTAGTTAGCTTGGTCGACTAGTAGACAGTTTTTTTTTTTATAATAAGTGTTACAAATATATTAAATTAATAAAATTTACAATTGTTAACATTGTCAGGTGACTATATCAAAAAAACGCATCAATCATTTTTGAAATTATACCGATGTATTTTGGAAATAACTGAAATTATGGCCAGACCTGAAATTCATACAAAAGCCTTAAAGTAGAATATGGAAAATATTCATGTTATACTTCGTCGAATATCGATGAAGTTACATAGTATTTGGGCTTAATTATTGTCAAACTTTGACCAATGCAAAAGTTATAACTTTTTTAGTGTTTATGCCAATCTTCAACATAACTTAATTAATAATTACGATGTGTATAATAATATAAGGTTTGTATTGTTTTTTTTTTTGCTATTTTTATCTTGTAAACTCAAGTACCCAAATGCTGCAATTATTCATAAAAATATATGTTTAAAAAATAATGTATTATAGCTATCAGTAATAATGTTTACTTTACCTACTTATATCTATCTTTACCAACTTTTACCGAGTATTAATTATTAACTATTATTGCATTGCACTTCCGGCCTTGTCTTATATTAACAATTTACAAAAATAAATTAAAAATCCATAAACAGATTTGGAATGTACTAGCTTACTATCTAACCTATGTCTATTAATATAAATAGTTACTTTACAAATTAATATTATTAAAAAAAAAAAACATTTTATTGCACATATATTGCACGTAAACTTAAATTAACACTCATTGATATCTGTATTTTGTTTTATCTTTTTCCTAATTCTATTACTGTCCCTTAAGCCACTAGCATTGTTCATACACTTTTCGACATTCGGGTGTAATTTTCGAAAGCTGCCGAAGTAAACTGAGTGTGTTTCTATACTCTCGGCACCCGATTCACTTCGAGCTTCGTTTTCAGTATCATCACTTTCACTACAGCTCACAATTCTAGCTATAACTAACTTTTTTTGAAATTGTCTAGAACTCGTCGAATCGCTACTAAGGTATCCAGAGTCTTCGATACTGGAAAGCTTCTTTCGTTTCAATCTAGTCTTACATCCGTCTAATTTTTGACCTTTAACAAACGTATTTGTATTAATACTGTTTTCATTGGAATTGCCCGAAACGTTTCTAATAGATTTCCTGCAACTTGGATCTGTTATATGGTTTTTGCTAAAGATATTGATAGTGTCTATGTCTTCGTAAACAGAGTCTCGTGATTGGACAGAAGCACTCATTGGACTGCAGGAAGATCCACAGGTTTCATTTGACTTTCCGAGCATTTCATGATGATCTACAATTGTTTTCGGACTGAGGCTTCTGTTACTCACGTTTTTTGGATGAAATTCTAGTCTATCATCTTCTACTCTTCTCGGTGGACTGACAGGTTTTTCATATATTTCATTTGTTGGCGGAAGCGGAGGTAAGATATCTGGTCGCGGTAGACTTTTAATTTGCTTAATAGTTGGTGGAGTACACTGACGTTGTCTTTTCGAATGTCTTAATTCTAAGGTTAGTATTCGACCCTCTTCAGATGTCCAGCTCGTGTCATTCTCCCACATAACATCTGCATTATCTTCCGTTAATTTGGACTCACTGAATGTATTTGGTGATAACTTTGGATAATTTGGTAGGGTTTTTTGGGACTGATCATTTCTAAGACTGTTATATTTTCTTGCACAATCGCCTTTATTTTCATTCTTCTTAAATGTACCACTACTTCTAAGTTGAATCCGCTGATTATTTTGATTTCCATTATAACTTAAGTTTTTTAAAAGATCTCTTCGGCTGAATTGTATACTTTCTATTATTTCTTTGTGTTTTGGATGCTTGCGATCTAATGTATCTGGTTCAAAGCCGTCAGATTCATGGATTTTTATATAGTTTTCTGGTGGATCTTTAACTTCTATCGTTAAACAACCAGGTTTTTCTTCATGTTCATTATTGATTCCTATTAATTTTCTACTTCCCATAGAACATTCAGATCCACTTGGAGTTGTTGGAGTGCTACCAAAGTCATAATTATTATTTACGTACACTTCGCTCACAAGACTGTATTCAGTATTTGTATTGCATTTATTATCAGTGTCGGCAGCTGCAATTTTGGGAATGTTTTTCTTTAATTCTATCGTTTCATAGTGGTTTTGATCTATACAAATATCTCTTTGCGGCGATGGTGTGTTACTATTACTGCTGGAATTCGTTTTGTATATTGCATTTCTCATTGTTAGTTCCTCTTCTAAAGGCAAGGCATTGCTTAAACTGGGACTAGCTTGAGAAGAAGGTATATCAGGATATTCTGATGGTGTTAACGTTCTCTTTTTATTAGAATTTCTTTCCAAACTGTCCGTTTCATATTCGTTGCCGGATGGACTATCTGAATTAGGTGTTAAAGCAGAATTAAGATTTTTATTATGTAAAACCTTGTTTGGAAACCTTTCTTCATCTGAACTACTAAGAGAATAGGATTTGGAAAAGTTGTCAAGAGTAATGGTATCGTTTACCATGTCGGGTAAAGCATTTTTGTTACAAAGTACTTTATTTTTTCGCTTGGTTTTGTTTCCGTTGTTACTTCGTAAACTTCCAGAGCGATTTTCCTGTAAACTTATTGGCTGAATGTCATCAATACTACTTACAGTTGTACAACAATTACTATGATTAAAACTGTGACAGTTAGAGTTTTCAAAGTCTGGTAGTGGAATGTTATAGTTACGCAGTGAGGGCTCTGATCTTACCGATCGAGAAGCTCGTATAGGCGCATTAAAATTATCTGATAAATAGGTTGAATTAGAGGTAGAAAAACTGTTCTGCTTCCTTATTTTAGCTTGGTTTCCGGGTAGAGATAAAAGTGAATTAGCTAGGTTTTGTTGATTAGTATTAGGCAGGAAATCGTTATGGAATAATTGTTGTTTTCCTATTGGTATTTTTTCTAGCCATTCTCGTATACTATTTTGCTTGTCTCCTTTATTGCCTAGACAATTTGAACATGCTTGTAAGTTGTATCTTACTGCATTTTGAACATCGTTACTGCTATCTGACTGGCAACCAGGGCAACCAAGGCAGTTCACTGTTCTTTTCCTGCTGTTTTCTCTTTTAAGACTTATGGCGCTTCCACTTCTTTGACTGCCTAATCCTTGGTAAATATCTACACTGGTTCCATTAGATTGATACGTTTCTTCTTCTGGTATTTCATTAAGAACTGGATGAAACCGTTTTGACGCCATCTTATGCTTGGCAATGGCAATTACCTCACGTATTTTAGACAGGAATTCAATAGCTGCAGCAGGGGGATCCTGACAAATGAAAATAATTATATCTTTAAGTGTTTTTATTTAAACAATATTAATTTGTAACAAAATAATACGTACCGCCATTAAATGTGGTTCGAAATAAGCTGGATTGAAATAAAGCTTTCGTCTAGTCGTGCCTACTGGTCTGGCGATTTCCCGATCATCTGTTGTCTCTACAATAGACACGTGTTCGTCAGGTAGGCGTTCTATATTTGATTCATCTCGGTGATTTACTTCTAAGCTATCGTTATGATGTTTTAAATCTCCATTACGTAGATGAACAATAGCTGAAGTAGTTTGGCTCTGTAAGAATAATATGTCTCATAAATAAATGTATAATACATTCTAGTCGTTAAATCAAATTTGCGAATATATTAAATTTAAAACTAACATTGAAAAAGTTTTCTTCGCTGCGAGCGCTACTATCAGCAAAATCTTCTGAATCTGACATATTGCTTCCAGAGTCGCTAGGAAAACTTGTTTTGCTTTCATGAAATTGTCGTCCTACAGTCAACAGAGGATTTTTTTTGATGACACCATCATCTTGACCGATAGAAGGCAGAGATTGAACTCGTTCGTTGTTGATGCGTATAATGTCGCGCTCCGTTATCGTTGTCCCATCCTTCTTTTTAATTTTCTTTATTCGCCTTACAGTTCCTTCCTCAGAAGCCATTCTTCTGCGTTTGCGGATATGCAAATAGAGAAAGACTGACGCTACGTAGATCAAACCCAGAAGTAAGGAACTTATTCCTATTGCGATATATTCTGTGATAGTTAACCCTGAAGTGTTGGAAGCGTCTGACGTTTGGGCGTTGGGTGCAAATTGAACTTCGGTTATGTCTGAAATCATATAAAAAATACGTTTATAAATTATCGTATTATTGAAGAATGGCAGACAAGACTACAAGGAGTAAATGATTTGTTATCCTGATTAAATAATTGAAACAGCTATTTAGATGACCATATAGTATTAGGTGTAATACTTTATATACAATTATTATGATAATTGCAGTTTTTATTTATAAGTAAATTCAAATAGCACGAGAGCCATATTTTAATTCAGATCTTGTCTTTACCTTAATCTATAAAAAAGTTTTGCCTTTTTAAGTCAACTCTTACTTACTGTTAGCATATTTAGGTGTTCCTTGCACTCTAAAGGCCACGCAAGGTGTGAACACTCCCCGTAGATCCAAGGGTGAGGAAGGTATTGCGGCGACATCACGGCAAAGTAATCTGACGACCATGACACGTCCTGACATTCGTGTGCGAACATCGTCCTCGCCGCTCCACTGAAATTTAAAAATGTTTATTTACAACAATATAGCTATATTATATTAAAGTATGTTTGCCAGTGCTTGAAGACATAAAGTGAATCCGTTGTGAATTTAAAAGATTTTGTTATATAAGTAGCAAACGAGTATTTTTATGTTAAAGAATCAGCGAAAGAAACTTCATAACACATAGGTATTTCTACCTACTCAATATCAAAAAGTTAACGTGGAGCTATTTCAGACCACACATTTTATTTAAATGCCTATTTTTGTAATAATAGTAAATAAAAAATGATTATACAGTGTATTGGTAGTTCTTTACCTGCAGAAAAGTCCTGCCTTCGTCGCGGAAAAGGCTGAATGGCACATCTGAGTCGAGTGTGTTGCGGAGGTCCAAGAAACCTTTTCGTGTGAGGAACTGTGCGCCTGATACCGCACATATTGGCGTCTTTACATCTGGGGAATTGATATAATAAAACTAAGTACCACGCGACCAAGTACCACTCTCTCATGAGGGGTCCCGTATCTATAATCTATAAAAAGGCAAAAAAACATATTTGTTGTAGGTACCTATGGGGAACTCCCGTTACAACAAATGTGATTTTTTTCTCGATAAATATTTATTTTATACTGTTTTTAGTTGGTAGGTATTTGTTGTAATAATGTAAACGGAAATAGATACATTATATTTGAAAAATTAAACTGTCTAGCTAACCGACAGACGGACAGCGGTGTCTTAGTTATATTGTTCCGTTTTTACCCTTCAGGTACGGAACCCTAAAAAGGACCGAATATTTATCGGAACGAGGTTGAGCAGAATGCTCATGTTTATTGGCAGCAATGTTAAAAACAAGGCAAAGTGACTTATGCGCACATCTCACCAATCATTATTAACCCACTTCCAAAAAGGAGGAGGTTCTCAATTTGTCTGTATTTTGACACAAAAAGTGTAATCGAAAAGATTTTGCTACTAACGCTAAAATGTTTACTTACTTAGAAAGGTGATTTCTCTGGACGGATGAATGATTTGTCCTTTCAGCGGCAAATACACAAAGGGAATCCTTTGCATGCCAACACCCGTCCCAAAAGTGGCTAAGGAACATTCTGTAAATACATTTAAAAACCGATATTTAAATATTTGTCAACTTTGCTACGCTAAATGTATTTTACGATCTGACGCTTTTGGGTTTCGAAAACGTCGCATTTGTAATGGAATTAAACCTACTGTCATATGATTTGCACGATACTTTAAGCTTTAGAGGATACAGTACGAATATTATTAACGGTTTTGAATGTTTTCTTCCAAATTGCCGCTAAAGGCGGTAATTGATGTGATTTCGTGAAATTTACGATCCATTTATTTGAGGATTTGGAGAAAATGAAGTTTATAAAGGTGGTCCACTTTATCTAAATAATTATAATATTCATAGTAGTTGTACCTATAATAGTGCATACATGCAGGAACATAACATATGTATTTGCTGTTGAACATGAGACATTCAACTTAGTTCCCAAAACAACACTACTTCAATTTATATCAGATAGGACTTCAGACGGATTGAACAATATCTCGTTCAAAAGATAGACAGTATGAGAAAAGATTACTTACATTATTAATCATAACTTTATAGGTAGCATACGTGAATAGGTATAAATATTTAGTGAATTGGAAATATATGCTGATTATAATATTTTTTTTATTGATTTAAAAAATCAAAGATATTTCACGATGTTATTTCATTTTAAGCAAGCAATTAGAAGTAGGTACCTGTAGGCATCTTAAATAATATCATCCGAATACTGCGTCGAATATTTTAAGAACACGCTCGAAATATTTCAAATTTTTACAACTTCATGTTACATGTTAATTTATTTAATGTTAATTTTATCACAGGAATGTGCTAAAACTAACAGTACAGATATTAAATTGTATCTTGGCCGATGACATTGCTAAACCTTAATTTATTAGTCACCTACTGGAATTAAAATTGAAAAATTATATTAACATGTTTCAATTATCTCCTTAGTTTCCGAAGATTACATACACGAAAAGTTTATAACTTCTTTACAAGAATAACCGCACAATTAAAAATTAACAATTTTAAGTTAATGATACAGTTTTATCAAAAAAAAATCTACAATTGAATACATGGTGCTCCAAGTAACACTGTAGTTAATGGCATTTTATTGTATTTATATTATTTTAAATTAATTACAGAGATAAAAACAAAAAAATGTGTAATTTTTACCCGGCTATCCTATAAAATTAGCTTTTTTAAGTGGAGATGGACAGAACCGTCTTCCCGTTTAACGTCAACACTCACTCTTCATACATCAACACACATGCTAGGCGCGGTGATTATTGGCGATAATCCCCCAGCGGTGGATATTAAAAGGATGGTGGACGGAAAGAAGTTCAAACAAATTACCTGGCAAATCGTCAACGCAAAGCTCCCGATCTTCTCTAAACAGAGGCGCTCGTTGAGGACATGCACACGTGCACCCGTCGATGTCGCTAGAGCTCGCGCCCGCGCCATGCTCGGCGCACTGCGCTGCGCCGCACTTCTCCCCTGAGCAAATAAAGTAGAATTAATGGCATTGAAAAAAATAAACACCATTGTCTTATTATTAAGATTTGCTTGGCTGCTTCACGACTCTTTTTTTGTAATTTATGAAATATTAAAAAATACCTTTTTTAGAACGTATCTGGATAGGAAGATGTAAACGATGTGTAGATAACAATGTTGATATTAAAATGGAATTAAGTAAAAACTAAGATTACGGTTTCCAAATTCCCGTCTTAAATATCGAAGTTGCATATTAGATATTAAATTGCTTTACTTATGAAGGTAAATGCTGCGAGGAAACCTATCCATGAATGTTCTTTAAAAAGTCCTCAAAGCTGTGTAAAATGTATTAATCCTCACTTCGCTAGCGTGATGGACAACCTTAACTCTACTCTCTCAATGAGTACATAACTTACCAGTAAGGTTGAAAACATCCCCGGTGTCACGTCGCGCGATGTCGCCGAGCGTGACGGCGGCCGCGGCGGTGGCCAGCAGCAGGAGCAGCAAGGCCATGCTAGCCCCCGCCGCCAGACTCCGACTCGCTGCGCTCCCGCATTTCTATGCGCGCCTGGTAATCAAACAGATAAAAATATGAATTTTATTTTTACGTGTTTTAAATCAAATCCACTACGATTTATTAATTGTAGATATATCCTAAATGTTTAATTGTTATGACTATTTATGTGTATAATTGTGAATCTGTATTAAAGGAAACAGATTCATTTTTAAATGGGGATTTTTTTATTATTTTTACTATTATGTACTAGGACTAATAATTTTTTTTCTTAATTTTCAAACTATGTGTAAAAGTTAAACAAATTCTAAAGATACCTTGTGTCGATTATGAATTTAAAAAAATGCTTCCGATAATTTATTAAATACATATATGCTCTAGGTATAGGTACAGCGTTCATGGCTTGATAATAAAAAAAATCAAAAAATCACACACACTTTTTCCTATTTCCTTGTAACACACTTTTCGAACTAACCCTTTGGCCTGGCCTGACAATCGGCCCATCTAGATTGATAGCTGAAAACCAGTTAGAAAGGCATACTATCAATCTATCCACATAATGATGCATACAGAATCATTTGTTTAAATTATTTGAAACTTGTAAACCACCCGATGCTGTCGTTTTTCAATTTTGATAAATTGTTTCGCATTTTCAAATTGTACGGTCTTTGGTATTAAGGCTTTTCAATCGATAAATCTATTCTTCGCATTCTAATGGACTGGAAAATGGGACAGCAATGGATAGAATAACGTTAATATATTTCAGTTGAATTTATAGATATTTATTTACAAGTCTAAGTTATTTTTCCTAGTCTTTAATAAATCTTTACATGTTTCTGAAGCGATTAATAGAGGGCTTCCGGGGTGACAAGAGTGATAACTCGAACTGCCCGGCCATCGATTCTGGAAAGGACGACGGTATAATTATATGTGGCTACATATTGTTGTAAGCAACCGAAGGTCTAAAATACCGCAATTGGGAGCGCGTCGCCCATGTGAGAAGTTCCCCACGTGCTCAGAGGACTTCGGTTGCATTCCGTTGGAGCTCAAGAAGACCTCTAGGTACGTAGCCGAGAAAGAAAGGGTTGTAGTGTGGTGATAATTGCACGTAATCTTGTGTCTCTCTCAAAGAGCGACACAAGATTTGATGAGCAAATGCTGCCAGCATTTGAAGGTTTCAAGTGTGAAGTGGTGAAGTGCTGATTCTTCCGAAGTCGAACCACGGAGGCTACGTGTGAATAAGCACTGAGATAGTCGAACACCGAGATAAACTATAACAAGATCACAGTGAAAGCTCACACGACGTTGCAAAAATACGCCGCATTGTGTTATGTTCGATTTCACTTAGTTCACATGATTAAATAGCTCTGACACACGAAGATAACCTTCGTGAATTCTTTATGAGAAACGCGGCTTATTATCTTTATCTTCTGTTTATTATGAAAAGGTCTAAGGCGTGCGAATTGCTCGTAAATGAACAAAAGTTATGTTTATGAAGTGGCTGGCAGAAGTGACCACCTCTTACTAAATAGCTGTATCTATTTAGGTACTTAGGTATTTTACCCATTATTGTGAATGAAACTTTACTGCTTTATAATATTAATAATAGTATATAGTATAGATATAGATTAGATAGATGTTTAAAATCTATCTAAACCTACCTTAAGTGTTTGCTATGTAACCAAGTCCACAAGTTCATGTTGGTCATCGTGTTTAATGCTATCAGAGTGACAAATTGTCAATGTTTGAAGGTGTAATGACATTGACAAACCTGCGCAGCGGTGGGTCCGACCGCCCAGACACCTTGCGTCCATTTAACGGGGCGATGGCGAACGATAATTTCTCAGAATATCGATTTCTGAAGCTAGATATATGCTAACTTAGTTTGACGAATTATGATTTATGGACGCGGGGTGCGTTGATATTTCTCAAAGAGTAGTATTAGCATCTAGGGCATTGAAGATGACGTTAAACAGCTGCTACTAAGGCTCGTTAGATTCTAATAGAGCTTATCTACATGAGGTTTAACTTAATGTTCGTATTAGTATAGATCGATTTGATCACGAGATCGACGTTTAGTATTTATGTGCTCCTGTTAGGCGTATCCAGTATTTAAATATTGTTTGTAATAAACGATCTGGTTGTGCATTTGATTTTTTAAAGGTGAATCTATTATTCATCATTTTGAACGTGGTGAAACTCTACATATACAGTACGATCTCAGAGGCACCGGAAGACGATTTTTGCCATAAAATTTATTGCGTAATAGAGGAGGAGACATACATTGTAATTTAGTACTAACGGGTAGCTAGGTACTGAATGTATCCGATATTAGATATTATGCTAATTTCGTCTGGACTTTATTACAGATGTTTATTGGTCGCATTGGTCACTTACCACCAAATATAGATTATAAATGCCAGGTGGTAGAACCAACGTAGTTTGACCGGGGAAGTACCACCGCCACAAATATTTCTAGCGTGAAGCAGTTCTTGCGTTTCTGTGGAAGGGTGTGGTTGCCGGCCTACTTTTATATGAGACGACCATATCAGTCCTCGGTTCATATATAACCCCTGTTCTATATGAGGTTGCTTACAAATGTCCTTGGGCGGCAGTAACCACTTACCATCAGGCGGGCTGCTTGCTCGTTTGCTACTTCCTATTTATAAAAAAATAATAATAAATTCCGACGTAGCTATTGTAATATACTTACTCCTAGCATCAATTCTGAAATGTACTTGATTACGAACGTTAGAATACACATGTTGATGATGAAATTTACATAAGTACATTTGCACTAATGTAATTTTATGTGTTAGGTAAGTGAGTTTCATGGGCATTCCGTCGATGCTTAGTTGTAATTATATGCTTACACTTTGAGATATATTAACAAATAGGTACATTAAACATATTTAAGTACCAAGACAGTAACAGAAACAATTTACAACCATAACACATTTACAGTATTTACACACGCAAGTAGGGCTAACGAAACCAAACGATAGATGTTTCTTAGAGTCGATAGAATGGACTATTGTTAGTAAAACACGATATTTTGGCTCAGAATACAAAGGCCACACAAGTTTCATTTATGTTTACTGCCTTGACACTGCGGAACAATATTACGTTTTCAGTAAAGAAGGGGTAATTTGTGGTGTAAATGCAGTTTTAGGGCGAATGCTGCCAAAGAACTATCAACATGGAACAATGGAAATTCGTAGCTGAAGAATTAATGATGTAGAAACTGTGTCTGTAATAGAAAACCATTGTTTCTGATTTATGTTGAAATGAACCGGCGCGTGAATATATTTAGCATAGTTCGATTAGGAACACATGGTAATGCACCAAACTACTAAGACAAGCAGGTGAGGATGGATTAAACCAGGGACGTGAAAAAATAATCGATTATTTAAGAAATCGATTATTTTTTTAGAATAATCGATTTTTAGAAATCGACTTCTTGGCCGTAAATAATCGATTTTTTATTTATTTCGATTTTTTCCCTAGCTTAGAATTAGGTACTAATAAGATTATTTATTTCGAAGTTTATAGATATTGTCGTTTTTTTTTGGTCGACAAGTTACATATCGTCCATATTGCCGATTTCTTTTGGTCGTCAAAATGAAAACCAAAAAACAATCGATTTAAAAAAAACGATTATTTTTTGCAGAAACATCGATTTTTGGATAATCGATTATTTGATTAACATAAAAAACGATTATTAAAAAAATCGATTTTTGCCTAGCCAAGTCGCATCCCTAGTTTAAACTCAACACCAAGACATATCTAAGTAATAAATATATTACAAGGAATATGACTCGTTATGGCCACAAGATGCTGAACGTCATGAGATAAATGGAAGGTTCCGTGTCAGTTTTTAGGGTTACGTACCCAAATTGTAAAAATAGTAATATATTGTAAAGTTTTAGTAATATACTAAGACTACGCTGTCCGTCTGTCCGGGTGGCAGTCTGTCCGTCTGTCTGTCACCATGCTATATTTATTTCTGTTGCCGCTACAACTACAAATACTAAAAACAGAGTAAAATAAATATTTAAGAGGAGCTCTGATCCAACAAACATATTCTTTTACTTGATACTTATTATAACCGTAACATGTAGAGTCCAGGAATATTCAAAAACTTATACATATTTACTTAAAAAAATATATCTAAATGAAATATACGATATATGGAGCTTCCATACAACAATAGTGATTTGGTACGGAATGGTACGGAACCCTTCGTGCGCGAGACCGACTCGCACTTAGCCGTTTTTTTTAATAAGACTAAAGTAGCAAACGGACATGCGGTTCACCTGATGGTCGTTGGTCACCGCCGCCCATGGACATCGGCAAGTAACTTTATTCAGAATAGGAATTCTATATGAAGTAAATTACAGTTGCGTTGCCTCTTCAGACGAGTTCTTAAGGTGGTCTTATATGAAACTGAGTCAGCGACCACCCTCTTTCATAGGAGGTACCATCGCCACACCTATTTCTAGAGAGAAGCAGTTCTTGCGTTTCGGTGGAAAGGTGTGGATGCCGGTTTACTTACATAGGACGCGACCATCGCAGTCCTCGGGAGTAGCAACGCATCTGTGATCGACTTTGGATAGAATGGACTTCAATGCCTATTTACCATCAGGTGGGCAGCATGCTCGTTAGCTACTTCAATGTGATAAAAATTTAATAGGTGGATAACTAGCCATTGATATTTAATATTGTCGACTGTGTTTTAACGCGTTATTTTTCTTTCCTTCGTATATTGCAGGAACTTGTCTAATAATTGATATTTCAGGTGGTAACAAATCCAAAATTTTAATCGTTTTATTAAGAGTAGATAACACCAAAAATTAAATTCTTCTTAACCTATCAGCCATTAGCGACAGTTTTATCCTTAACGAGACTAATAAAAAGTCCGTAACGAATAGAATTAATGACTGGTTTTTATTGAATTATTAAAATAGTGATGATTTTCTACTTTATTTATAAAACTTTTTAATTAACTCAGATTTTTGTTGTCTCGTAACAATTTCTTTAAGTCTCATAAAGTAATACGGCATAGTTATTTTAATACTAGTCCTTCAGGGTACTATTATACGTGGGACCGCCCCGGAAAGGATGCATGTAGATACATCTACATCTAGATCAAGATGTTATACGTTTGTTTTATTGTTTTATTTTGATACTTATGCCCTTAGCAGTTTATTATTTTTAAATAAAGATCACCATTAATGTTTTCACCCAAATGTTATACGGCTGAGCGTAAACGGAAACAGTGATCGTGTAGAAGAAATATAACTTGTACTAAGGGTAATAATGTTATGTGAGCTTTATAGTCTACTAGCGTATGTCTGCCCACGTGGGCTTCATTAACCATATCTATGTACCAAAATTAATGATATTTTTTTAAAATCATATACCCTCTGCTGTAAGAAGTTAGCAACTGATTAGCTCCCTAAACCAGGGATAATTACTATGTATAATAAATTAGAAAATAAATGTCTGGGGTTTTAACAAAAACATTTAAATTTATTTTAGAAGTAGTACTATTAAATAAGTTTATTTTTGTTAATTACTACGCAACAAGCAAGAGTTTTTGGATGCGCTGTTCCCTTTATAAATATTTTATTACAGTAATTCTTCTAAATTAAATTTTGCTAAATATGAACAATAATCTATACTTACTAATACAACTCAATGAAGAGGTAGTTACAAAGATATTTCTAATTTTGAACGTATTTCACTTAGTGACATTTTGCTGTACGGGAACGATGTTTTCAAGAACTGCAGAACAAAAATTACGGATCATTGAAGAAGCCCAAGGCACTAGGATTGACTGCAGTCAGACTGGTTAATTGCCAGCTATAATTTACTAGTAATGGCAAGCTCCCTAACCATTTGTTACTACCAACGATTTACGAATGGTGCTAAAGCGAGAGATTAAAAGTATTCCTTAGTAATGATAGAATTTCATAAATGACGGTGTAATAAAGTACATTTAGTTAAAAACGGACTTTTTAATACTAGAAGTAGCAAACGAGTATGTACTTTACATTTGCAAAGTGGTAGAATAAGTGTAGTCCGACCGGGAAGGTGCCACCGCCGCACCTATTTCTACCGTGAAGCAATTCTTTGGAAGGGTGTGGTTGCCGGCTCACTTACATATGTATGAGGCGACAATCTTTGCTTTCAGGAGTAGTAACGTATCTGTGATCGATTTCAGATAGAACTCCTGTTCTATATGAACATGCTAACATATGTCCATGGGCAGTAAGCACTTACTATACAAGAAAATCTCGTGGCTAGAAACAGTCTGTCTTCCATGGGTATCTGTAACCAACTTCTTATAAAACGGAGGTCCTACCTGAAGCTGATTACAGATGCGTTTCCATTGCCAAGATGGTCACCTAAAATATAAATCAGCTATATCTATATCACGCAAGAACTCCTTCAGGATAGAATTA
Organism: Cecropterus toxeus; assembly: GCA_018249875.1. NCBI lineage: Eukaryota > Metazoa > Arthropoda > Insecta > Lepidoptera > Hesperiidae > Cecropterus > Cecropterus toxeus. The sequence continues at coordinate 7,669 of DWNE01001493.1, read as the reverse complement.
GATGAAGCAGCTGTTCTGTCGAACCGGATCTACCACCCATCAAAAAAAAATATTAATTTGTTTTTATTTCTCAATACATCTAATACAAGAAAAAAATCCGAAGATTCTTCATCAATTAATCGCGAAACAAGAAAATGAAATCCTGCTATGTCTTTCCGAGTGCTCAACTGTGAATTTGAAGTATTACTATCAATATACAAGTGTCTCTGAATTGGAGCACTCAAGTTTCGCCATTACCCTGGTCTGTTATGAGACATGTGACTTATACTTATGAAGATTAATGATTAGTAGGTTAAGGTTTTCCAGTTCAGAAGTGATTCCAGACGCCTCCAGCCACGTAATTAGTGCACAGTGGCTCTGACGTAAGTCTGCTTCCGTTATTAACTGTCATTATTTTTGTAAACATATAGTTTATTTTCCAGAGCTGTTTCGTTAGCAGTTACATTGCTGTATTAAAATGTATCATTAAAATGTGGAATCAATTCTTTAAAGTGTAGCGTATCTTACCAAACAAGCCTCATATTTAGCTAAATTTAAGGCAAGATACTTGAGCTATTTTTATTGCAATGTAAAAAATAAATTGTTATAAAAAAGAAAGAAAAAAAAGATATTATATAAACAAAAAAAGATAAACCCGCTGAGTTTCTTGCCGGATCTTCTCAGTTGTGGTCGTGTTCCGATCCGGTGGTAGTATAAAAAAAAAATAATGTAACTGACAATTTGTAAGTGCCCCCGTAGGCCTATGCAAAATAAAGACATTTCATTTCATTATGCTTACTTCTATTGCTTATTTCTGCGTTGCTGTGCTGATCTGAAGGATGTGGTAAGGGAGATATACTAATCCAAGGCATTCCAACTTAGTCCTCAGGAGTGGCAACGCATCTTTGACTAACGTCAGTAAGACTGATCTTACCGATGGTAAGCTCAGTCTTACCTGACGTTCTTTGCTTAATTACCGATGTCCATGGACGATGTCAGTGACCACTAACCATCAGGTGGACTTTGCATGCTCTTTTGCTATTTTTATAATATAAAACAAGTCCGGTGGATAACGTCGCACACGGCATTTGATTTATGAATCATACTTTTTGTTTTAAATTTGGTATTTCCGTTGTATTTTTTTTATCCGGAAATATACAGGAAACTGCAATATGAACTCTTATCATATCTATATTTTTAAGAGCTTAGTACGTCTGCCCCATTATTTTTACTTCCTCTTAACTTCTTTTCTCTTATTTCTCTTATCCTACACTTTTATTTGTTCTTTTTACTGTTACTATTGAAGAACATCAAAATTGAAGTATTCAGTTTATTTGTAATTACATTTTTATTATGAAGAAAATCTAAAGCAACACCCTAAAACAATACAATAACTTTCTAATATAAATCTGCTCTAAGCTATCACTCTAATAATAACAGCATGTGTATCTATCCACCAACGCAACATTCTGAAAGCTATATTACTCGTATTGCATCATGAGTGTTATTTGTCGGAAGCAATGACGTTATAGGATTAGCGTCACGGTTGTTTTGGAGATATAGTAAATCATATTGTATATTAATTTTACATATGAGATTCTGAGCAGTGAAAATTTATACATTATTTACATTGAAATGTCTGTTTGTAAGATTAAAATAATAGCATTTTCCTAAATGCATATCAAAGTACTGTGTGATACTAAATGTGTAACTAACTGACTGTCTGTTTGTTCTGGTTATTCTCCGAAACCGCTAGATCGTTTTGGACAGTACTTCTAATAATAAATAATTAATTTTATAAGGAGTATCTAATTCTACTTCTATTTTAAAAATAATGAGGGTTCCGAGCAAAAAATAAAAAATAAACTCATGAAACCGCGCGCGCTCGCCTCACGTGCATATTGAATGAATAATTTTCGGTTTTCCGTATGTCATGTTACTTTTTAAACGATGGCGAAAATAAAACAGTGTTCAGTCTAAATTGTACTACAGTTTTGATAATGTTTAAGAAGTAAACGAGTATTAGACCAATATTAAAATCGTTATAGATATTATCAATGAAACCTGCACAGACTAGATTATATCTGAATCTAATCATAAGTCTGTTACTAGCGCTAAAGACTACAATCATATTAAAGTAAGCATTATCACAAACTTTGAATTAAATTGTCATAATACCAACTACGTTCTATATATTTAATTCAACGTTTTTTTAATATTTCGTTTAAATTAAGTAGTAATAAAAGTTATGGAAGTAACATTAAATTATTTTTATTATGCTCGTAATTGTCTATTTACTAGCTTTCATACACATGCTGTCATAATAATAAAAAAATGGTTCCTTTCATTTTTCCTATTTATAGGCGATATTTTTAAATATAAAAATCATATAGCGTATATCACTCTGCAAACTAAGATGGTTCCAATGATATATCATACGAGTATGTCGCAATTTGTCAAGCCGTTCGGGCTGTAACGTGTGACAGACATGACATACATACGTCTAAAACATTACCCTCGTGCTGATGCAGTTCTAAAAATGGACATTCCATCAATCAGCAGTTTAAATAAGGCTTTACATAACATTACGTGAATACCACATCTATATTCGTCACGACAAAACGAATCAATAAGTCTACCCGGCGTTGCGTGAGGCCCACACATAAAAAACATCTGATAAAGTATCTACGGCTCACGTGTTTATTATATACATTAGTTTAGTTCTGTGCGTGAGGTTCCGCTTTGACCGAGTTAGGAAAGTTTCGTAAAATAGTATTTGTTGAACCTTCAGCTTCCCCTCCTGGCCATTTAGGGCCATTAGCAACTATAGTTATGTTGCGCCCTTTGTTTGTTGCCAAGCAAAACATTATCGTAATTTCAAAGTTAAATCTGGTTTTTGTAATTGCTCCATAGAAGATTATAAATTATGTAATGTGTTTTGGTTTAATGCTGAGTTGTAGGATATAATTATAAACAAAGTTAGGAATAAAGTATTGTAGTTTAGATCTATGTATGCATTTTAATCTAACATTAGAGGTGTAAATTAGATTGAAGTGGCAATCAAGCATACTGCATGTTCGTTTGCCACCTAACGGTAAGATACTAATTCATAGATGCGTTGCTATTCCCGAAAACTAAGATTGTCGCCTCATTTATAAGTAAGCCGGTACCCAAACCCTTCCACCGAAACGCAAGAACTGCTTCACGCTAGAAAAGTGTGGTGGTACTTCCCCGTTCGAACTACTCATACACTGGTTCTTCCATCTGATTAGACTAGTAGCTAGAGCCTGAATGATTTTACGATATTCATATCATTAGCTTATCACTGCCCAATTGTATTAAATCATAAAATATATCATCATGTAATTAGAACTGCTTCTGTTCTAGTATATTTGAATTCGGGATAATTATTTCATAAGAAAAACCTGGAGTTCATTCCCATACTCGATGCGATTGATTGTGATGTGATACTGTGGTTTTACTAAACTTCTAATTTCTTGAAATATTTGTCGACGTTGTTCTCAGAAAAGGTTACGTCCAAAAATATTCGGACGTTATTTAAAAATATCATAGCTACGAAAAAAGATACTTATATCGGACTTGGCAGCTGTAGACCTTCGGAATGCAATGATCCAGAATTTATGGTATAAAGGCGGTACCTGCTCCCAACGGTGCAGTAAATTTGTAGGGAAGTATTTTACTTCCAATCCTTTTTATATTTCCCCTTACAGCTACAACGTACTGGTCACTGGTAATAATGTAGATTTATTTATATGATGCTTTCTAATTTAGACTTTATAATTCAAAGGCAGAATTTTTACGTTGTTTTTTTTATAATATGGAAGTAGCAAACGAATATGCAGTCCATCTGATGTTAAGTGACCACTGTTTTCAGTGATTATCCAATCAACTCCAGATAAGATAAGCAGAGGTTAGCCACAGATGCGTTGCTACCCCTGATGACTAATCTGGAACGCCTCGGATAAGTATATCTCCCTTACCGTAGCCTTCAGATCACAAATCAGCATTGCAAGACGCTAATATAAGGCAGAAGTAGATGTAACGGTGGTCGTTGCAGAGTCGAACTCGAAGTTTTATCACCTTTAAAGTTATAAAAAAGGCTAATAAAAAACGCTTCCTACACTCATAGCCCTACACTAGGATTTACTCCGGTAAAGTGGGTGCCATGAACACACACCAAAGACGAATACACAAACATACAGACACAGAATAGAAGTTTAAATTCAACATTCAGATGTCTGTCTGGTCGAGGATCGAACCTGGAACCCACTACGCTAGACCGGCGTGGTGACCGCTCCGACACGCGTTCAAGTGTACTTATCACTGAAACTTCAAACTTCAGAGTGTCTGATACGATGTTCACATTTATTTTTCAGAATTATGTCTTAAAAATACATACACTCCACAAAACAAGCTTCCTTAACAGTAGGCGAATCATTGGTCACTCATTCTAGTAATACCATATCATATGAAAAGGTCATTGAAGTAAATCGATCTATGTTCTCTCCAAATCCACATCTAATGAAGGTCACAGCTTCTACAAGTTTAAACTAACATCTCATAGCTACACTTCCCTTCCCCATCCACTCCAAAAGTACTTCAAAATTGCGATACTTACATAAACAAATCTATGTAATGATAGTTTGACGAACTCTCAACATAAGGCCGCTCGTAAAATCTGTACTTAGTTTAATCAGTCTTACAAGCCAGGGCCGGGTTTTATCTTCCATGAAACAGTAATTGTAAATTAGTTTCAAATTGAATTGCTACTGGAACGACAAATGTTGTTAAAGAATGAAGGTGCTTGAAGTTGAATGATAGTCTCATTTAACTTCACACAACTTAAACGTTATATAGTCTTAAGTTGTTTTAGTTACTCACAAACTATTATTATTATTTTACTAGCTGATGTACCCGTGCTCCGCTATGTGACAAACAATAGATTTTACTCATTTTTTTTGAACTTAAACCTAACGATAAAGCATACCGGCTACCTGATGGAAAGTAGTCACCGTCGCCTATGGACATTTGCAACACCAGAGGTGTCGCCAATGCATCGCCGGCTTTGAAGGAGAACTCTTTTCACACCCTTTTTGAAGATCCCCATTTCAAAGCGCTCCGGATACACCTCAGGAGGAAGTTCCTTCCACAACTTGCACGTCCGTGGCAAAACGAGCTTTAAAACCGAACTGTGGAGGACCGCCACGAGTCCAGTTGGTGCGGATCAAACTTCATCCTTCGGCGAGTGGTGCGGTGGAGGTAAGATAACGTAGGCATCAGGTCAAAAAGTTCCGTGAAACACTCTCCATTGTAAAGCCGGTAGAACACGCACTGGAGCCTATGTCCTATAACATGAAAGGTGATAAGAACCTTCCGGATGGAAAGTTAAACGTTAATCTCGATTATGCTATCAAAAGTGTATTTTTAACGTTCTCTTTTTATTTGAAATGGAAATATGAAAGTCTGAAACCAAAAGGTGTAGTGACGTCACTAAAACAGTTGCGATTGGCTGCATATGCCTACATCTATGCAAACCTTCATGTAATTCGGACAAGTGGTTCTTGCTTGATTGTGTAATACATAGACACACACTACCTCATTTTTATTTAATAAGTAAAGATAAAGATAAAAATAAAGTAGTGAAGGTGTACGCATTGTGCGCATGCTTGTGTATTTGATAGTTGTCGATCCTACAACTAGATGGCGCTGTATACGTTTCTGAATAACGCTAACGATTTCACTTTGTAGCTCATATAAGATCAGAAGTTTTTATATATGCGAAATATTTTTATTACGAAATTTCATTTGTACCGTGTATGAATTATAAATCACCAAAAATTATTTTTATTGTTTATTGATTGATTGATTCATCATCATTCATTCATCATATAATATAATCTGTTTGACACGCAATTCGAAATAGATATAATTACCTGTCAAACCTTTTATCTTGTCAAACGTCAAACGTTGACCTACATTTAACCTACATTAGCTTTCTATTTCCCATAAAATATCAGCCCCCAAACAATATTGGTCATCAAGTACGAGCCAATCGTATAAGGAATAACCTTCATATCGCCTACATGCCATTAAATTTTTTACGACTCAGTACATCGACACCAGTGGAAGAACTTATAAGCCATAAAGCGACAATTTATGATGGATGATATGGAGCACTTGACTTACATAGGTTACCTAAGAGTTCGTAAAATTAATGGTAAGAAAGTATTTGTTGATGGTGTGTTATAATTAAAACCGCTTTCTACACATAGGGTCACAATATTACATTTTTTATTGAATATATCATTAAAAATAATAATAATAATAATAATAATACACTTTATGTCTTCTGATAAACTTTGTTGGGTATGTACTTTACTTGGAATAAATTTGTGAGTTGAATTTGGTATAATTTTGGATACTAATATAAGGCCGACATTTTAACCGATTGCAACAAAGGTACCCAATTTAACCAAATTGATAATGGATGAACGCAATTTTAAAACAATCGAGAGGCGGTTTTGTCGCTAATCAGCGATTTCTTTCAGGGACATTATGATGCAGAGTTAAAGAGAGGGTAAAAAGAAAAATTGAAGCTAACGCATCTGTGGTCGATTACAGATAGAATCCCTGTTCTATACGAAGTTGCTTACAGATGGCCATGGACTGCAGTAACTACTTACCATCAGTTGGATTGCATGCTCATTTGCTACTTCAGTCTGATGAAAAAAAAAAACAAAGCGAGAAATTATTAAATGGACGAACAGTGTTTGAGTAAAGCTATCAGAGGCGGTACAAGTAGAACGCTTAATTACAAAACAATTTCAACTTGATCCAATCTGAATATAAGATGTGTTTTGATAAACATATATTAATGAGTATTTAAATCCAGTAATCTTATCTCAGATAATCTAATTTTATAGCTAGTGCCGCTCACGGGCAAATCGAATTAGGTCCCAATTCGGACAACCTAACGAACCTAAACCAAGACTCGTTGTGTCGGGTGTCCCGGGAATGAAAATAAACGCCTTACTAATTTTATTACCACTATCTTTTTTATGCAATGGCCTAAACTAGCTAAAAGTTAATCTAGCTTTTGAATAGCACAAAATAACTTATCATCCCATTCTAGATCAGGAATAACTTTGAGTTTTTATAAGATCGAAGTAGCAAGCCAGAATGCAATCGCCCTGATGGTAAGTGCTCACTGCGGCTCATAGACATCTGTAAGCAACGTCATATATAACAAGGATCCTATTTAAATCGCATTGCTGCTCCCGAGATTTAAGATTAAAAGCTTAAGGATAATGGACTAGATATTCAGCGATTGTATAGTATTATGCAGACTCAGCGCCAGCTCATACTTACTTGTCGTTATTTCAAGGCACTCATGAAATTAATCTATCCACCATAATCTATCTAAGCTAACTTAACCTAACCTACCCTATATAAGCGATAGGTAAAGTTCAACTGCGGTGAAATATCCAAAACTCCTACAAAAGTAGTGTTTGCGCTACTATCTTGATTAAATGATACGGTGAGGCAGACATACTTTGTCAGCGTCACGTTTACCATTTATGTATACAGGTATATAAAATTCACAAACCAAATCCAACCCGCTAAAGAAAAGTGTGTGTGTTCTTATGTACACGCGTTAGAAATTATACTC
>DWNE01001492.1:0-21849 GCA_018249875.1 Cecropterus toxeus | reverse complement strand
CGCGGAATTGATACATTTTAATATGTTACGGGTACTCACGATATGCGGTTTTTGAATTTCTTTTTGCCGATATTTCGGCCCAGTTACATGGACCGTGGTCACGACGAAAGGGTTTCGCCGTGGCCACGATCCATGTAACTGGGCCGAAATGGGTATTAAAAAGAACGAGTATGATACAGGCGAGGAGTACCACCACACCTATTTCTAGCGTGAAGCAGTTCTTGCGTTTCGTTAGAAGAATGTGGTTACCGGCTTAGTTTTAGGGAGTAGCTACGCATCTATGATCGCCTTCAAAAATAACCTCTGTTCTATATAAAGTTGCTTACAAATGTTTATAGGTAAAAGTTACCACTAACTACCTAATGTACTGTAAAATAGTGATAATTAAATTATAATACGCATTTTTTTTAAATCAGTGGTGCATGCGTGGGATTCGAACCTTGGACCCTCGATGGAGAGGCTGAGTTTCAACCATTAGGCTATCAATGTACTGCATGCTCGTTTGTTACTACACTTTAGCACTTTTGGGATATACCTACACAAGTCAATGCGTCAGTTAGGTAGGAAGGTAGATAGGTATACCTAAATAAGATATGTGCCATATATTTATGATAACACAACCCGTCCGGAGAAAACTGAAGGTCATCCCTCCACGCCAGGGATGAACATCTGGACGCTTGCCAGATATCATTTTTTTATCTCAGACGCTAACGCTATTTAGCGAGCAGTTCAAAGTGTATTTCTGGAATATTTTTATAAGATTTTCTATAAATATAACAAAGAACATGAAGAAATTCATGAATATTTCGCAATTGGTAATTAAATAAAAATATGATGAATGAATAAATTGATTACAACTATATTTTTTATTTAGGAAGTTTCTCTTCAAGTATGATAATTTAAAGGAAATGTAATAAACTGCTTCAAATGGGTGGGTAACTTCATACACACTGGATACAAAATAAGACACGAACGTTTTAGTTCTCTTATTTTTTGTTTTGTTTATTTGGAAACGATAAAATGACTTTGAGGTGGCTTTTAACACCGTTGAGAGCGCCACGGTTAGGTCAGTTGTCATCCGGTCCGTGAATCACCGTTATAATGACAAGAGATACAATTTATAATTCATTCACGTGCATGAGAACGTATTTTCAACAGGAATCCTAAATATATTTGAAAGTTTTTTCCTTTACTGGAAACTTGTCCTAAGTCGAATCGGAAGTTTCAGGCAGTAGTTATCAAACTACTGCCTGAAACTTCCGATTCGAGTCTTACTTGAAAATTCCTTTACTTTACACAAAATTTCATACTATATTAATACTATGAGAAAAGTTTTTAAAACATGTTCTTGACTATGAACGAGTAATCGGTGAGCGCTTGATAAGCTAATGCTCGTATACAAAAAAAAAAAAACAAGAGGAAAAAATATTTTGTAACTTGTAATGTCATATATTTTTCAGTAATTGACGAGCAGTACGTATTTTATTTCCATAATACGTCAGCTATTAGAGTTCAAACCCACCGAACACGGCCACCAGAGGTCTTACTTAGTAAGTCACATATAATTCGAGGTCACTTCCAAGGCGATGGGTACCTTTTCTGTTTCCCCTCGAAAACAAAAGAAAAATCGGAATATATTTATTAGGCTGGTTGTTCCTAATAAGAATACACCATTTTGAATCCCACGACAACTTAAACCTAATTCAATATAGGTAGACATTTATAACAGCGCTACTGGACTATGTAATGGCTACATAGATTCTATGGAATTATCATCAAAGCTGCTACGCTTCTGTATACACAATCATCGAACGAGACACACTCGAATGTTTTCTGCTACTCACCATAAAACAAAATATGCTTGTAATTCTGTAATAAGTCGGCTACAAAGGCAGTATAATGCAAAATTCAGTGAGATCGACATTTTCGACTCAAGCAAGTTTACTTTCCAACAAGCGGTTAGAAAGGAGCTGAGGAAAGATGCACTCACTTTGGTAACGCGCAAGCATAATAATACTTATTTTATAATAATATAAATTTTATTTTATTAATATTTTATTTTACATATTCTTATTTTATTAACCTTATTCTATCGGTTGTTTATACATGATTAGTCACACGCACACACGTATACACACACAAACACGCACACACACACACACGCGCGCATACACACATATACACATATACATTCACACATACACACGTCAGTGATGTGGCAACTATCTATATATAAAATAAATAAAATAGAATCCATATTTGGCTGTATGTTTAGTCTGTAAGACTTGTGTTGTTTTTTAATTTTAAGAGCTGTGGATTTGGTGTTAATAATAAATAAATAAATAAATAAATAAACAGCGCTTCTTGATGTAAGCGCCCTTCGGTTGTAATAAGTTTGCGTTCAGAGAGTTCTGTAAATACTATTTAAATTTATATTTTAATTTGCATGAACGAAGTAACTTTGAAGTGAAACTTCTTAAGAATCCTTGTGATTTGAAACTTGATAAAACGGAAATGCGTTACGAAAGCAGTATTCGGCGCTGTAACTAGATGGCGCTGTAGCCTTCTCCGAATCACGCTAAAGATATCAGCTTCGTAGCTTGTGAACTTACGTTTGGTACATGCCAAATAATAATTTTAAAGTTTAACTTGTGCCGTGTGTAAATTGGACTAAAAAAAATATTATGTGTTTATTGACTCCTTATCCTCTCGTTACTCGCTTGTGGTTTAACAAATATATTAACATGACGGGAAACTTTTGCATGCACCGAGGGTATGTCATGTTTGATGCAAAAGTTTTGGAAATACGACAAGATTAACCCACACAAGAAAAGTTTTACGCAAAAACATTTTTTTAAGCCTGGTTTACCATATTAAATAATTTTCTATATCTTAACCCTGCTTTTATACTATCCCGACCCTGTAGTTTTGGATTAGAATAGGACTACGTTATTTTCTATCTGTAGTAAGAGTTGCAGGCGGCTAGAGTAAGAGTTCTAATCATCCAGTTAAGCGACCCCGTGAAGGGCGGCGGTATATTTAGACGTATGCTTTCGTAAACACCAGAAGGTACAGTGAGCGTAAATGTTCATCGGGGAAGAGCCCGAAAGGGACGTCTTGGAGGACTCCAGTTCCATTAGAGATCGCGGAGTTCTCTACGTGGGATGGTCACTTGGCAGGGTGACCATCCGAGGAGAACTTTCTGTGGTTCAACTCCGGAAGCCCCTATAGCTGCCAAGTAACAGAAGTTAACTGCTGCGTTCTAGTCTGATTTCCAAGTATTCAAGGCGCTCCAACTTAGTCCTCAGGGCTAGTCACCGATCTGTGGCTAAACAGGTAAAAGACTAATCTTATTTGGGGTTGGTCACACATTTTTATTGGCGGCAGAAGCTACTTACCATCAGATGGATTGCTCATGCAAATTATCATAATTTGCGACTTCTATATTATATAAAAAATCCGTGACAGCTGCTTCATCAGATTTATTGTCAAATTTATTTTCGAGCAGATCCGAAATTTCTTTGGCATTGACGGATGTCTAAACCTGGTCCTTGGGGCGGTATTTCCGAACCCTGCTAAGTGGAAATCGATTGCCGAGAAGCCTCGCGTGTTAAGTGGAATGTCCGTTTGTTGTTAAGGTAAGTATAGAATGAAGATATTTCCGGATTACTTCCCCTACTTTATTGCGTCCAATTAAGGTTGTTTAAGTGTTTGGGGATAATGAATGTGCAGGTTTATTTGATAAAAAATTAATCGCTACTACTTAAGCACGTAATGCATTCATAAAAAAATTAAAACTGGTAAATAAATAGACAATTTCAAAAATGTAAATAATATAAAACTTTAACGTTCTTTAAATGAAAAGTCTTTAAAACCATACATAATTATAAAATAAAAACTGCTTAAAAATAATAAAAAACTATAACTAAGATAAATAAATAATCAATAGTTATGAAGCAGACGTGTTTTTGGTTTTAATATTATTAACAACTTTACTTGTTTTAATGTATGTCAAATATGGAAACACTTGTGTAACTACTTTGTAGTTTTAAATCAAAGAGCTCATAGGAAGAAATAAGGAAGCAAGTGTAAATAAAACTTGCAGCCTCTTTTGAAAGTTTTCCACGAAATTTAATATGAGACGTAGTTTCGTTGCACGAGATGAATATTTGCAAAGTTTTGAAGGAAATGTAATGTTTTTTCACATTCATTTAATGGTATAATTAAAGATGTCGTTACGCACAATTTTGTCAACACAATTTGTAATAATTTCGTAAAGGCATACGAGCACGCATATCTGGTACCAATTGACTGCCGTCCAAGGACACCTGTTATCAACCTCCGAAAAATAAATTGCTACTCCTGAGGACTATTCTTCAAATATTGCTTATTTTTAAGATGTGTTAAGCGATAGATGCTAAGAATAGTTGGCGAGGCTAACACCAGGCCAGCGACCGCATGAGATAGAAACCAAATTGACCATTCATCAGTGGTAGTGAGATAAAAAAAAAAAATTAAGACTAACTTTCTCAATCGGGAGGTCCGAGGTTCGATTCCCAGGCACGAACCTCTGATTTTTCTAAAATTATTTTGGTAATAGAAATTCATACTCACTGCTTTCCGGTAAGAGTAAGATCGTAAGAAAACCTACATGTCTAAAAGTTCTTTAAAAAATCTTAAAGGTTGTGTGAAGGCCAACTCACACTGTCAACTATGGCCTAAAATCTCTTACCCTAAGACGAGACCCGTCACCAGCACTGGACCAGTCTACTAGACTGGACTAGATTGACGACGACCATCCAGCAAAAAAGTCACGGTCACTGAGGGACTTAGCATTGAGGGATCGACTGAAGAGTAGGAGATTTATTATTTCTTATTGGAACCTATCAAATATCTCATTTTGATAAATCCACTCCGTGTCTTTGAGAGATTTCTAGAGGCTACGATTTATTTTGAGCAATCTTAGCGTCGTAACAAAAGATATTTTTCTAAGCCAAGATACAAATCGAATCTGTAAGTTGTTTTATTGTGAGATAGAACAAGCTTTACTTAACGGAGTATGTATTGAAGTATTGTTGAAAGGGATGTTCAAAAACTGAAGTGAATATTGAAAATCACTTTCAACTGTATATTAGAAGTCAACATCGATTGACTTATAACAGTATTATTCTATGTCCTTTATTCTGGTTTGAAGAGTACCTAACAGATAAAAAATATTGATTAATGGAGAAAAATCAAGGATGATGATGGAAAATGGAAGAAAAGTCTGATTGTACAATCTTCACGTGTTACGCTTTTGGTCACACTAATGTAAGTGGTAGTGAAAATCTTTTTTTTTTCAAAATTCAGAATTCAGTAGGTATTCAGTATCGAAACATAAATGAAAAAAAGGAAAAAAATCAACTTTCAAATTTCAACATGATTTGCAGAAAATATTGAGGAAATCCGTGGTTCTTTTTTACTTTATTCATAATTAGGATATTCGGACATAGGCTCAAAAACATGACCCTTACTTTTTGCTAGTACCGCCCTTGGATATTTGTCAGTAACATTCAATAAAAGTCAATGTTCAATAAAGTCCTTAAGTTGGCCACAGGCGCATTGCCTCGGAAGACCAAGGTTCGCCTCGGCGTAGTCTTTCTTACCACCATTAAACCAGAACCAGCAGTGCTTAACAAACCTTGTCATGTTAGTGTGGTCTGTGTTATGTGGTTTTGACATTTGTAACTCCACAGGACAAAATAATATAAGCAGAAGGAAGTTTAGTTAAGATTATATTTGTGATGTGTCAGTATCGTTTATCGAGCGTAATGTTTCAATAGACACGTACAATATGAATAACTTAAAATTAGTATGTTGTCTTACCGCGGACGTGAGAGCGAAAGGCTATGATTTCATCGTAAAGTTTTTTTTTTAATTTTAAATTTGGAACCAATATTATCGTTAGAAACAAAAATATTGGTTTTTATGTGCCAGATAGATTTATGAATTTTCCCTTGATATGTAATGAAAAACGTCAATTATCGTACCACCGACGTATCTATTTTTTTCTTTTGATGGCGTTGTTAAGTGCCGATGTGTTCTGCATTTTTATAAAACTAGAAACCTATTAAGCAGCCCATTTGATGGTAAGTTGGTCCTGCTGGCGAACTGGAAATCTACAATAAATACAATATTGAACAAGGATCTGAACATAAGTATAGAAGCATTCCTGAGATTCATTCTTCTTCTGAGATGCATTCTTAGATGGCTGCCGCATCATCAAGAAAAACGCAACAAATACCTCAGACATGAAATAAGTGTAAAAACAGCAGAGTTGCGTTTTGCTGTGTTCTAGCCTGAAGAGTGTGGCAAAGGAGACTTCCGATGCGTTCTAACTTAACCCTCTCGGGTATAAACGCGCCTGTGGTGGCAGTGGATGCTTACCAACAGATGGACTGCATGCTTGTTTGATACTTTTATATTAAAAAAAAAGTGGACTGGTTCTTTAAGTAGGCCTTTAATTCCATATGAGAATGATTCAAGAGTCCATGGGCGGTATCGCTTACTGTCACAAAAATTGTATGCCTGTTTTCTTCTTCATTTACATAAAAGTAATAAATTCTATAAATCCTTTCATAGCATTCAGTTAATGAGAATTTTAGCATCTTTTTACATTTGTTTGCTCGTTACTCGTTCCTCGCTTAAGGTGAAACACGTCCTTATATATTGGAATATATAACGCGCCCTAAGTGCACGCTGCATGCCGCAGATAACGGTGTTTACGTACTAAACGTTTAATATGAAGTGTTGAACAGAACTTTGATATGTAGGTCAGATTGTGTGGAAGTGATTTTATGTATACTGAATACTCTCGTATTTTGAACGGATCGGATTATTATTCAATGGCTTTAGATATATGAATGCATCAGACGGTGGGTAATGTTGTTCAAGCGTACGTATGGATGTATGTTTATTGGTTTACACGTATACCTTTGGCACGAGCTACAGAACAAACAGCTTGACGAATTGACATATGACATATCATTAGAATTGTTTCAGCTTGTAGAGTGACATAGGCTATTTTTCTTAATTGGCGCTTGTTAATAGGGAAAGGAGGGGAGGGTACTTATTTAATTATCATAACAATATATCAAATGAAATTTTCTCTTTATCAATACTTAAATGGTGGTAGATACGGTTCATCCAACAGGCGCTACCGTCACAGCTACTTTTAGTAGCGGTTCATGTGTTCCTGAGGAATAGTGTAAATGCCAATTGATTAAAAATACAATGACTTCAACTAACGTCAGTTTAATCACTTAAATTTTATGAAACAAAAGAACTTTTATTTTCATTTTGGTTATTTCAGCAATTTTCTTACTTATAATAATAACGAAATATTCGCGAATCCTTACGTTGCACAAGTTAAAAAAAGGGTTTTTAAATTTCCATCGCAACTGTATCACAGTAGAAGACGTACCTTATATCAAACAAGGCTCCAAAACAAAACCCTCGGACCTCTGTAATTCCACTGATCTAACATAATAAATCTTGTTCACGCTTCACCGATGACAAATTAGGTGGTCGAGTAAGCAAAACTAATTCCTATTACAAGCACATAAGGGCCACGGGCACAGACAGGCTGGAGATAAATTAACGTTCTTTCTCACGGACACCGTAATTTCTGTGCGAGATGTTTATATATTTTTTGGTCTATAGTTTTGTAGTTCGAAGGTTTTATTAGAAAGTTTGGTAATTCGAGGATATTAAATACCCCTAATTCATAATTAATTTTAAATTATTTCAGAAATGATTACATTCTACTTATATGTTGATGGTTAAACAAGATCAAATGTGGTTGCAGCTAAAAAGTCTAAAAACATGCAACAACAACATATAAAAACATTTTTTTTATTACTTGGCTTCACTTCACATCCTTGTATTTCACCACGCTACGCTCGACATCACTACGTTTCATTTCACTTCGTTTCATCTCTTTTTATAAAATGGAAGCAGCAAATGATCATACAGTCCTGGTATGTGGCTAATACCGCACATGGACGTTAGTAACCAACACCAGTTGATATCACGAGTCTCACGTATCAGTGTGTTCCTAACATAAAGTTGACCACAGATGCGTTGCTACTCCTGAGGATTAATTTGGAGCGCCTCGGAAAAGTACGTCTCCATTACCGCAGATTTGAATATACCTTCCCGATAAAGTCAGTTTAATTTATCTCAAGCTCGTTTACATTCTATTTTCATGTTTGATGACAGCAAATGTTGAAAAAAGATCGAATGTCGTTATAGACATAGGTAAATCATTTTGTGGGTTTCATCTTTTTGTGCTAATTAAAGGTGGTAGAACCAATGTGTTCGACCGGGGAAGTACCATCGCCATACTTATTTCTTGCGTTAAGCAGTTCTTGCGTTGCGTTGGAAGGGAGTGGTTGATGGCTCATTTATATATGAAGCGACCATCTTAGTCCTCGGGAGTAGCAACGCATCTGTGATTTACTTCACATAGAACGCCAGGCCTATATGAAGTTACTTTCGGATGTCCGTAGGTTGCAGTGACCACTTTCCATCAGGTGGATTGCATACTCGTTTGCTTCTTCATTCTTAAAAAAATATTTTCACTTCTTTTACTTTACTTAGATCCACTTCACTTCATTTCAATACCCCACAGCACGTTTAGCTTCACTTCACTTCGCAACTTTTTATTGTACCACGTTACGCTTGATTTCACTTCATTTATTTAACTTCGGTTTATCACACAACGCTTTGCTTCACTTTGTTCCTCTTCACTTCTCTACCCTTCACTTCACCACACTACACTTCCCTTCATTTCGCTCCCGATTAACTAGCTTCCCTTTACTTCGTTTCACTTCACTTACAAACTTTCATTTTATTTTAGCTTAAGCATCTTTCTACTAAAACTATTTCAATAACTAAAACGTTAAACCCCAATTAACTGATGGGTTCTTAATATAAAACGTTATAAGATTAGAAGTATAGATTGTTAAAAATAGTATGCACACGAAACTCACTGGCACGCTACGCCCGGCCTTGGCCTCGGCCTTGGATAGGGCTGCCAGTCTTTTAAAAGGCAAGAAAATAATTCGACCTTTCCATCACCTGCGACCAGCAATTTAACAACTCGCATGGCGGAGCACTGTAACGGTGATAAGTTGGTACCGGGTGCAATAGACCGGACAGACATCTGAACGATGGATTCAGATTTCTGTTCTGGGTCTGAGTGTTTGTGTTTTGTCATTGTGTGTGTCTATGGTACCTCTGACACAGAAAGAAATCTTACTGTGGGACTGTAAAAGCAGATAGCGAATATTAGCATTATCACTATAGGCGTTCATCTTTGTTTCATCGCTTAGTTATGATGTCCATTATTATGTGTTTATTTTAATGTTAAGCAAAAACCGCACATTGTGAATAAAATGTATTAACTCCATCTTCGTCTCGGCTCCTTCTAAAATGTATTAATATTACTCTAAAATCATAAATTTCTGGAACATTTAAAAAATACTTAATTTTTCCTTGTATTCCTGTCATACGATTATCCTTAAATAACACCTTATTATTTTCACGGCCGTATCTTTTTAAAACCCCAATACACTATTTTTATGTACTTTTTTTCAAAGGAAAGACACGTATGTATTTGAAAATATAATCAATAACTGCGCATACCTGAAGGCTTATTAAACAACGAAGAGGCTAAAGGAAGGAAGATTAATTTTGGAATATTTTAAAATAATATTTGACAACCCTTATCACTGTCCAATAGGTGTGCATTACATCGTGACCCTAATTAGCCAACCACATAAAATAGTAAACTAGTAACATCGTTAAGAACATTAAAACAAAAAACCCAACTACTTAAAACTAAACATTTGTTCATAGTGATTATATATTAAATTTTACACTTATATGACTTTTTGTGAAAATAGTCAAGTAAAGATATAATAATATATATATTTTTCCATCCATCCACCATCAGCCTTTCGAGGTCCACTGCTGGACATAGGCCTCCCCCAATCGGCGCCACTCCAATCGGTCCTGTGCCTTCTTAATCCAACAGTTCCCCGCTGTCTTCTTCAGGTCATCGGTCTCAATGATCGTTGGGCGACATATACTCCTTTTGCCTAAACGTGGTCGCCACTCGAGGACTTTTCCTCCTCATCGGTTATCTGTCCTTCGAGCGATGTGGCCGGTATATATTTTTAGATTGGCCTATTTACTAGCTTTCATTTGATACACATATTGTCGTAATAGTAAAAAAATCGTTCTCCCCCCCCTTTCATTATTTCCAGGTCCCATTTTTAAATTATAATATACCTACCACTATGCTGGGCTGAAGCGTGTGCCAAAGAAATGAACATACATACAAACATACATACGCTCAAAAAACATTATCATCCTTCTGATGCAGTCAGGTAAAAACTATTTTCTCATGAATGAATAGTCCCTCTGGTGGAATTATAAAAATGTTTTATTCACAAGTCGCGTTCTGTTGAGGGCCAGTCAGATCATTGGCATGCAATATCCGCCCTTGGCCCAGCCTTCGCGATCGATTCTCACAAAAGAAGTTTAATGTGTTGTGGAAAATTAGTTTTTGATCGATTTCGACATGAAAGAGTTGACGAGAACGCATTTTTGTTTGGTGTTTGATATTTTAAAGGTGAGTTTTTTCTCACTTTTTCTTTTTATTTGACTTCGTCACAAGAAGGGTTATGTTTCCCGAGCGTATGTGTATGTCCAATGTAAAGGGGGGGAAGGGACGAATTATCACACCAATATGGGTATCAAATGAAAGCTAGTAGTGTAAAACAAACAAAAATACATCGTTCCAATGTATATTATAACATTTTTTTTTATAAATATAAGTAGCAAACGAGCAAGCAGCTCACCTGATGGTAAGTGGTTACTGCCGCCCATAGAGATTTCTAAGCAACTTCATATATAACAATGAAGTCTATCACATATGCGTTGCTACCCCCGAGGACTGAGATGGTCGCTTTATATAGAAGTGAGCCAGGAACCACACCCTTTCACCGAAACGCAAGAACTGCTTCACGCTAGAAATAGGTCCGGCTTCCCCGGTCTAAGTACATTGGTTCTGCTACCTGGCTAACATACCTTTGTGTTAGTGTTTTGTCGTAAACTCTGTTTTTTTTTATATAAATTACTACAATACAAAATATCCGATTGCTTATTTAAGTTTTAGCATCGGGTTTTTTGTTGCATTATAATTTCTTGTTCATTGATTTACTTTCCTTGCAATTTATATAAATGCTATTGAAATAGTACAATCCAAAGTGTTATTTGTTAACGATGAAGGTCAACATAGCATTTTGGCAGCTATATCGCCCCTGGCAGCAAATTAAGATTCTCCATAAAAGCTATAACTTTTCCGTCTAACTCATTGTTATTTATATTTTGATTGAATTGGTTTATTGTCGTATTCGTACTTATTAGGGTTTCGCCATTATATGTAATCCGTATATCGTGAGTACCCGTAACATATTGAAATGCATTAATAACTTAGTTTTTTGAATTTCTTTTTGCCGATATTTCGGCTCAGTTACATGGATTGTGGTCACGGCGAAACTCCGGGTATCGCCGTGACCACGATCATGTAATCCGCATATCGTGAGTACCCGTAACATTTTGAAATGCATTAACAACTTAGTTTTCAAACGATCTTTTTATTACTATTACTTGCCAATGTTTTTGGGTTACATCAACGACGGGCGATGATTGATAGTACCCCATGTGTTCTGGTCGAACGTAATTAATTTTATGACGATTTAATCACAATTAGTTTATTATTGAAAAGTCATTAGTAATTATAGAAAAATGTTCCATATCTAACATAATATTTTTATTTTATGTATATTTAAAGATTGTAGCACCATACTTTTAGTTTTAGCAGTCGCGTTGTTTGTTTTTCTAATAAGTATCATAAATAGGTATATAATCTACTAGCTAAAATACACGTAATCGGCTACGTGATAATAATTCAGGTTTTATTCGCCAACCGTTCGAGAAACGCGAAAAATAATAAGGACTTTCCGGATACAAAATTAAATTTTCAACATCAAAAGTTTGCTATTTTTAACGTTTTTTTATTTATATATAAAATGGAAATGGAAAAATGAGTTTGAAACCAAAGCATGTAGTGAGGTCAGTAAAATAATCGCCATCTTTAAATAGCGAAAAATATCGAAATCAAAAGTGGCCTATAAACTGACCAGTTAAATAAGCTACGTCCGTGCAAAATTTCATGTAAATCGGACTAGTGGTTTTGAGCGGACGCAATTGAGTAACACACAGGAATACACCATCTCATTTTTACATATTACTATACAGATAATTATTTGTCACTTACTCCAACTTCGTGAGGAAATCTATACGTCTAAAAGTTCTTGAGGCAAGTTCTAAAAGGTGCGTGAAGACTTCTAATCCAGTTGATCAACTTGTGAACTGCGGCCTAAACCTTTCTCACGTGCGACAGGAAAGGATTTAAGATGCATATTGTATTGGTCTCTTGCTCTGCTACGTTTATATATGAACAGAGTGTTTTCAATTTCAAATCAATTTAATTTCAAAAATCGCTATCCAATTTTATTTTTAACCGACTTCAAAAAAGGAGGAGGTTCTAAGTTCGTCTAAGTGGATAGGGTGAACCGATTCTGATTTTTTTAACTTCTTGAGAATCTTTGTGACTCGATGAAATGAAAATGAGTTATCAAAGCAAAGGCGCAGTAGCGCTTTCTGAATCATGCTAACGATTTAACTTCGTAGCTCGTATAGAAGTGATAATTCCTTATACGTACATTATTTTAGAAAAATCACTAGAACGTGACTAAAAATCACTACAGACCTACAGACTAGAAAGGCCGATAATTTATTGGTGGAGGAACCAGTGTAGTTCGATTGGGGAGTTACCACGGCCACACCTATTTCTAGCGTGAAGCAGTTCTTGCGTTTCGTTGGAATGGTATGGTTGCCGGTTTACTTAC
Organism: Cecropterus toxeus; assembly: GCA_018249875.1. NCBI lineage: Eukaryota > Metazoa > Arthropoda > Insecta > Lepidoptera > Hesperiidae > Cecropterus > Cecropterus toxeus. Next base: position 8,827 of record DWNE01001492.1, on the reverse strand, counting down.
TCGTATATATGAGGCGACCATCTCAGTCCTCGGCAGTAGCAACGCACCTGTGATCGAGTTGAGATAGAACCCCTGTTCTATATGAAGTTGCTTACCAATGTCCATGGGCGACATGGAATGCATGTTCGGTTGTTACTTTAGTTTTTAACCGACTTCCAAAAAAGAAAAGGTTGTCAATTCATCTGTATTTCTTTTTATGTTTGATACATCGAAAATTGTGATAAGAGTGTCCTGATGTAGCATTTATTTTAATTAAAAAAATATCTGATCTTAGGTGCTTAGTTAGACTTCATGCTCGCTACTTCAATAAACTTACGTAAGTTGCTCGAATGTATCCAATCCGTTGTATCTACTGGTTATCAGGCAAGGTCATCGATTCTGGCACGCTACACCGCCCTTGGCAGCGAAAAGTTTCGCCATAAAACTATTATTTTTCTGTCCAACTCTTATTTATTGATGTCTTGATTAAATTGATTTAGTGTCTTAACTTAGGTTAGAGCTTTTATTTTCATAGTCAATCTAGTCTTTTTAAGAATCGTAAATATTGCTTATTTGCGTACATTAAGTAACATATTATATAATATAGACTTCTACCCACTACCCTCAAGTTTCCAAAGTATTTTTTGGTCGTCAATTTAGATTTAGTCTGTTTTATGATTGGAACTCAGTCGCAACACAAATTACTATAGTTACATCCAATCTTCACATTGTTTTTCATATTTTATTTTTGGGAATATGGTAGAGATGTACTAGCACGCTTCTAACCTATAACTTTTTTCAACATATATTCTATTAAATTAAAAACTAAAAGTGAAACCCTAGAGATATTTCCAGCGAAACGCGAGGTCAAGCTTAAAAAATTACAATCTCTTTATTAGTATAAAATCAGTGTACATTATATTTATTTAATCTTAAAATTTTCTTACTATTAAGTTACTACAATCCCTAATGGACTGTGAATATAAGCACCCACAAATTAATAGTGCCAGCGCCGTAAACATTTCGAATTAATAGTGCCAGCGCCGTAAACAATTCGAATTAATAGTGCCAGCGCCGTAAACAATTCGAATTAATAGTGCCAGCGCCGTAAACATTTCGAATTAAATCGTTTTCGCCGATGAACTATTACGAATACAACACGAGAATCACTCCCATCCCTTCGCTTTTCAAATTAATCCGTTATATTTGTAGACGGAACGTATTTACAGTAATTACTAGTGCCATAATTACTGAGTAAAGCCCAGTAATTAAAACGAAGCCTGCAATTAACGTGACGATTGAATCACTAAGATATATAATATAGTTGTTGGTACTGATTAACGGATAAAGATATGATTAAAGCTAAATATTTAATTTTAATTATTTATCTTTACCAACTTTATTGTGAAACTGCTGGGCCCGGGTCTTCTCTCAGAATGAGAGAGTTTTAGATCAGGTTAGGTCAAACTAGCGCGTTGGCCAAGTTTTTGACTAACGATTTTCGATAACCAGGTGGTAAAACCATTTTTAAAGTGAAGCACTTCTTGCTTTTCGATGGAAGGGTTTTTCCGGGTTACTTTTATATAAGGGGATCATCTTAATCGGGAGTAGCAACGCATTTGTGGACTTCAGATAGAACTTCTGTCTTTTATGAAATTGCTTGCCCATGGCCGGCAATTATTATTTATCGTCAGGTGGACTGCTTGCTTATTTGTTACTTTAATCTGATAAAAAGAATACTCCAGATGCACTACTGCGTCATTTATTTCACCATAATAGCAGAATTTACACAAATTCTGCTGTATTCCCGTTAAAAGGAGGTGTAAAGTATCCCCCTTTACACCCCCTTTTAATGGGAATGCAGCACATGTGAAACGTTCAAAATTAGTCCTTAGTAAAGGCCACCTACCATCAGGTGGTTGGTTAAATTAGTTTAGTTTAATTAGTATAGTTTTAGTTAATTAATAATAGTTTATACAACATTTTCATGCAACAAACAAAAAACGATCAACTGTTCATGGGGAAGCGTATTTAACACGCAAAAAGCGTATCCAAAACATACTATTTACACAGAAAATTGTGTTGACAAACACAATCTACCCTTTGCATAAAAGATTACCCTCTAAAGATTACCCTCCGTGAATCTTGTATCACTTGTATCTTTAGATCTCAATTTATATTCTAGATAGTTCAAAGTGTTCGGATAGATAACGCCTGCTTCGGTCATGTCTATTACGATGATGAGTATTCTGTGTAAACCTAGGTCATAAAATATCTGTCCCCGTAGAACCGGGACCAGAATAGGGCTACGGTATCCCCTGCCTGTCTGGTTGCGGACAGCAAAGTGGGGGCTCCAACCGTCTAGCCAAGCGACTCCGGGAAGGACAGTAGTATGTGTGGTTGTCGAAAACACTAGAAGATATAATGAGCGTTAATGTCCACCGGAAACGAGACCGAAAGGGACATCGTGCTTGGAGATTTCTGGTTTCGTTCCGTTGGACATCCAGGAATCCTGCACACAACGCTGAGGACGACTACCTCCGGTTTTAGTTGCGTAAAAGTCCCATATTACCCGGCGTCGCTCTCATGGCGGCGGGTACCTTTGGAAGGTTTCCCCAGAGAACGAAAAAAGGTTATAAACTATATTTGCGTCAAATTTCAGCGAAATCCGACCGTTAGTTTTAACTTTCGCATTTATAATATTAGTACGATAAATCACTAACGCTTTCTACACTCATTAAACGCTATTTATCCTCATAACTCCACACTAGGATCTACTTTTGTATCGTGGATGCCATGGACACATACAAACACGAATACACAAACACCCAAACGCAGAACTGACATCTAAATTCAACATTCAGTTGACCGTCTGGCCGGGGATCGAATCCGGAACCCACTGCGCGTCAGACCGGCATGGTGACCGCTCCGCCACGCGGGTCGTCAAGTAACTTAACATATATATTAAACGACCATTGTTACATGTTTACTATCCTCCTAACTTTTTTGTTCCAAATATATGGAATGTACTAATTCGCGAATATTTTATTTTCTTATATAATAAGACAAGCTTACTTTAAACCTTCGTCAATTTTACGGTACAGGGTACTTATTTTATACGGTTCCAGAATTTCCCAACGTAACATAGTCTAGACGAGGATAATAACAATAGTACGTAAATCTATACAAGAACGGTTATTTTGTTCTGATTTTCTCACAGATTTTTGATGTTTAGTATATTAACATTTTGAAGACAAGTGTATATTCTGTATTTGTATATATAATACAGGACCATTAAACATTGCTATTTTCCGGCAGAAATAGATACGCCGTCACGCTAATCGAATAAAATGGTTCTATGACCTTTGAGATATGTTAGTATAATAGGTATTGTATAAAAAGCTATAAAATACGTAAGTATAGGTCTTACAACTATAATTTCAAGTATACTTATGGTGCCATGTGGTGTCGGTCTAGAATAGCTTTACTTCTCCTTCCTATGGAAGCCTCTAAGGGACAAAATCCAGGTAATGAGCAGCAGCTTCTTGTTGTGTAATATATACACCCATTGCAGTCATGCACGCATGCATAACGCATGCTAGGCACCACGGCAAATGGCAGCGCCTCAAGTAAAAGCCTATATTTAGCAGTACAAACAAATTACATACAATTTAACACAAATTACACAAAAAATAACACAAAAAAGGTTAAAAATGATATTTTGGTCTATTTACTAGCTTTCATTTAATACTCATAACAATTGCCATGATAAAAGAACTCAAATTAAATCTTTCCTGTTTCTTTTATCAAGATCGACCTCGTAATTTTGTTTAATTTTGTACTATTCTTTATAAATTATTTATATAAAAAAAAACAATAATAAATGTCCTGTATAAGTATATGTCACCGAAATGATTTTAACATAATACTTCACATAACACGATCTATCCCCCAATAGATCGGGTTTCATCATTTAAATCTAAGATGCCAGACTAAAATAAAAATAAAAAACTCGGGATTGACGTTTGTAATAAAAGTAAAAAACCCGGGATTGACGTTCGTATCTCCGTCTAGACTAAAATTGAGGTGTTCAAGTTTCCTTCTTGATTTTTCAAAAAATATACGACACTTTATCATTCCTGACTTCTAATCTAATCGACGCGCCGTTCCTAAATTAAGGGTGTCTGACACCATGAGTGATTTATGGCGAGTTTTATACTTTTATCGTAGAGTTTTACTTTTTAAATTTTTACTTCTTGGATCTTATTATATCGACGACCCGCGTAGCCGAGCGAACACCATACCGGTTTGACACGCAGTGAGTCCCGGGTTCGATCCCCGGACAGACAGAAATGTGAATAATGAGTTTAGATTTCTGTTCTGGGTCTGGGTGTTTATGTATTTGTCTTTGTATGTCCATGCCACCCACGACACAGAAAATCCTAATGTGGGGGTATGAATGTAGAATGCGTTTGTGTTTGTCAAAGTGATAGAACGTATGGTAATTCGTTTATAATATGGAAGTAGCAAACGAGCATGCAGTTGGCTAATGGCCACTGTTGGCCATAGACATATCCCTACCCTCAGGTAAGACTAGAGTCTTACCTGAGGGTAGCCACAGATACGTTGATACCCTGTGGACTAAGTTGGAATGCCTCGGACAAGTATCTCTGACCCTTCAGACCGGAACACAACAGTGTACAATACTTCTGTTATTAAGTAATTTTAATCCTTGGAAGTACCAACGTATCTGTGAATAACGTTAGACATGTTCTTTATCTGTACTTCATGAAGTTCCTCATCGATGTCCATGGGCGGAATGACAACTTACTTTGGACTGTATGAACGTAAGCTACTTCATTTATAAATTAAAAAAAAAACATGTAGATTCAAGCCGGGGCTACATTAACGACTAAAACTTAACCCACGTAATCCAGCGTCGCTCTCACAGCGTCGGGTACCTTTTGAAGGTTTTCCCATCGAAAAAAAAGGACTAAAAATTGAGTCAACGAAAATACAGGCATAAAAGACAGTGAGGTAAAAATTTGAAACTAAATCCGAGGTCAAGTACACCTACAAGTATATCTTGGACTAAAAGATGGATATCTCTAAAACAAGACGTACATTTTCGGAAAAATCTGATATTAAGAAATGAAATGAAATAAAAAAAAAACTTTTTTTGCATGGGACTACGGGGGCACTTACAAATAGTCAGTTACAATATGTTTCCACTCTACCACCGGATCGGAACACGATCTCAACTGAGAAGGTCCGGCAAGGAAATTAGTGGTACAGTTTTTTTTATATTATTTTTTATTTTTGAATATCTTGTTTATGTCATGAGCAATATACAGTAACAATAACTACAGTATTTTGCCTTATATGTAAGTAACTAAACGTGGGTTGTTTGGCAAGATACGCTTCACTTTACCATTAAATTGTTTATTTGTTTATCATCAGAAATATCTATTGTTTGTTGGGTTGGGCTTAATATTTACATGGAATATACCCGAATGAGTTATTAATAACAAGTAATAACTTAATTCATGATAGCATCAGTGCCGGATTAAGCCAGCGCGAGGCCTGTAGCAAATACCCTCAGGAGACCCTTGGTTTGCTATAGGCTCAAGTTAAAGGTATTAATAAATACCTCGAAACTTTGTTACAAATAAACTGGACTTAATATGGGCAAAATTAGAGATAACACTTTCATTATCGCATTCTTTTAGCAAATCATATGAGTATGATTTGCTTAAAGAACAGGTGTTGGACCGCGGGCCCCTAGAGTCGCGGGGCCCCTAGAGTCACGGAACCCCTAGAGTCGCGGGGCCCCTAGAGTCGTGGGGCCCGTAAAATTTGCTGCTTTTCCTACGTGACTAATCCGGCACTGGATAGAATATTCTATTCTATAACTAAACTTAACAATGGATCTAACTGTGTACTATCTTGGACTAAACAGGGATTAGTCAATAATAGGACTTACATTTTTGGACAAAATATAATATCTATTATTTTTTAGGTGGTTTAATATTCACGTCGAAAACATATCAATAAGTTATTAAGACAGTAAGATTAATATTGAAACTAAGTTCGAGGTCAAGTACACGTTTATTTCATATCTTGGAATAAAACTCGGACAAGTTAAAAATAAGACGCACATTTTCGGATAAAATCTTATTATATATTATGAAATATCTAAAATTACGTACTTAATATTTACGTGAAAATCTCCTTAACAAGTTATTTATAGCAAGTTATAACACGTTTAATAATAGCATTGAAAACAGTGAGATAACCATTTGATCTAAATGCGAGGCTTGACCGTGTGGTGTACGTACATGTATCTGGGACTAAGTCAGGGATAAGTCAAAAATAAGGAGAACATTTTCGGACGAAATCCGATATTACGATGTTTGTCATTTGTTGGAATGTTCCGGAGTAAGTTATTAAAAACAAGTAATAACATATTGATTTAGCAAATACATATAAATTACGACCCGAGGCGGAGCGGTTACTATACAGGTCTAACGCGCACGAGTTCCAGGTTCGATCCCCGGCCAGACAGATTTGAATGATTAATTTAGATGCTGTTCTGGGTCTGGGTGTTTGTGTATTCGCCTTTGTGGGTCCATGGCACTCACAACCAGGAGACAATCCTATTGTCATGTGGGGCTGAGTATAGAAAGCGCATTTTAAAATATATTTTGCTATATAAGTAACTTGTGCTCCCCTTTCTAACTTTTAAACTAAGAAAGTGAATAAAAACCGGCCAAGTGCGAGTTGACTCGCAAGCGAAGGGTTCCGTACCATAAAAAAAATAGCTGTGTAAAAGATAATAAATAAAGTTGAACAATTTTCCAAATACCAACATAAGTTTGTTTTTCATAGTGCTTGTATGACTTATAACTTTTGACTTTGCTGACGCAATCTTCTGTTCTCTAACAACGTTACGTTATTATATCTAACTGATATTAATAAAAGCTTAATGACTTTGGAATTCTCATTGTTATAGTAATTAAAAGCGTAAGCAATAATTCACTCGCGGTTTCATTATTGTCACTTCGTTAAAAATGTATACGACGAAAAGTAGGAAAGTTTTCGGTCGACAGATACAAGCAGTTTATTCTACCGAAGCACTTTGTTAATGTTATCATTAGAACACCGAAGCACTTTGTTTATGTTATCATTAAAATGCCGAAGCACTTTTGGTATCAGTAGAATACCGAAGCATTTTGTTTACGAAATCATTAGAGTGTAGAAGCATTTTGTTTGTATTATTGCCGAATAAAGAAGAATATGGTTACACTCTCGTACATTTCTTCTTGTATTTATATCGTCTTTTTATTCAGCAAAAAACATGCAGTCCACCTGATGGTAAGTGGTTACTGCCACCCATGTATATCTGTAAGCAACTTCACTTAGAACAATGCTACTCCCGAGAACTAAGATAGTCGCCTCATGTATAAGTGAGCCGGCAACCACACCTTTCAACCGAAACGCAAGAACTGTTTCACGCTAGAAATGTAACGATGGTACCTCTCCGGTCGAACTACACTGATTTTACCACCTTGTAAAAAAACGATGAGGTCTTATGAAAGTTACAAAAGATCATAGGTGGACTAAACCTTATCCTAAAGTTACCTAAGTGGGTCACAGCCATACTTAGTGAAACTTAGATTTTCTTGAATCAATGTATGTATATTAATAGGACCAAAGAATGTATATCGAGCGCAAACAGTCAAGGTTACGAAAGGTCTAACCTCAACGGGTTATTTCTAGAATGCTTGTGTAGTGGCTGAGATTAGGTAATGTTGAGGCTGTATTGATTACGAACAAGTCGGTTTGGACGGCTTGTCAAGTACTAATTAGACCCGATCGAAGCTTTGTGATATTGAAGCTAAATTGTAGTCGATTTTGGTGTCGCATCTTTGTGGTCTATTTCATTTCGATACTGTTTCGTTGTATTTGAAAAACAACGTACTTGTTATTTATGCTCTACACTGTGATTTTAATTTGTTTACATTTTTTGTTTCAAAATTTGTCATCGTCAAAATAATTGTGTCGAATGTTTTTTTTTTTATTTTAACATTTTGACGATCCGATTGGCGAAGCGGTTATACCGATTCCGGTCTGATACGCATTGGGTTCCGGGTTCGATCCCCGGCCAGACAGACATCTGAACGATGCTTAGATTCTACTCTGGGTTTGGTTGTTCATGTATGCGTCTTTGTGTGTCCATGGTAGTCATGACACAGGAGAAAATCCTAATGTGGGGCTAATCCTAATGTGTGTGTAGAAAGCGTTTTTTTTATACTTTTGCAAAAAAATTGTATGTACGATTCACATCACAGAATTGAAATTTAATAATTAAAAAAAACGCATCAAGTAGTTACTGCAGTCTTATTTCGGACATCTTTGTTCTTCGTAGTTATTGGAGGAAGTAGTTGACGGCTCAATTTCGTATAAAGGGACCATTTCAGTCAGGAATAAAAAATATCTGAGATTGTTTTTACATAGAACCCCTTTTCTATGTGCAGTTGCCTGTCATATTATGATGTGTACTATTACTATCCATAGAAAACCAATGTTATAGAAAAATACAGGGCAGTCATTCCCAATCAGATTTAATAATTTGTTTCATGAATCGAACTACACTAGTTCTACCTCCTGAGGTAAAACTAGTGTAGTTTGACCTGGTCGGTACCACCGCCACACCTATTTCTAAAGTGAAGCAGTTACGTCTTGCGTTGTCATGCGTTTCGTTGGGCGGGTGCAATCGCCGGCTCACTTATATATGTGGCGACCATCTTACATAGATAGAACCCCTGCTCTATATGAAGTTGCTTAC
>DWNE01001491.1:0-21852 GCA_018249875.1 Cecropterus toxeus | reverse complement strand
CAGTATCCTTTAATCACCTGTGACGAACTCCCGCTACTTATCAAGAGAGATACCGTCACCGTATTCTGAAACGCGCTATCGGAGTTTTCTCAACATCGCGCATATATACAAGTTCAAAACAGAGACTATCAAAGCACGGCCGCTCCCCAGGCATGATCACCTAGCCTAGCGGGAGATCTCCCTTTGCCAAACACTTGTACAAAATAAGTAAAATAGGTGCGTAGAATGATGAAATGATGTATGCTGATGGTAATAATATATTTTCTTGATGTCGCTTATGATCACCCAAGCGATTATGTCTCAGGTGATCAAAGGACACTAATAAGTCGCCTTCGATCACCTAGTTGACCTAGTTGATATCCCTGGGTGATGCAAGTGGAATACACCAAATTTACTCATAGGATACTACCGTGGTAGCGTATCCGAGGCGGACGAAACCGCGGGTATAACTTAGTAAAACATATAACGATCAAAATCACATTAGAGTTACCAGGTATACCGATGACATTAGCCTCGTGTTACAGACAGTAGGCTTTTCAATATGAAAGTCTCGCATATACGTTCACTATGATTTAGTTTTTAGTAAAACAGTCTGTATGATGGTTCAACGGGGTAGTATAATGTAGTTATAATAAAATTTATATTTAATTTTTTATATTTTATCTTGTTCGATAAATTTAATAAATTAATTATTTGTGTCCACATTTAGCGAAATTCGACCAATAGTGTTTACGTGAAAATGTAACAAACACGTGTACAACCTCACAAACTAGTAGATGAGTAGACATTTAAAACTAAAAAACGAAAAAACTGAGTCTCATATTTTAACTATCATTAAATTTCACTTAAAACGAGCTGATAAATGTTTTTTTTTTTAAATTCGGCGACATGTTGGAAATGCTCTGGATTTACAAACTGCCATTGGGAATTGTTATTGAGCAATTATCGTAATTGTTTTGATTGATATTTTATTTGTTATTGTCGGTGTGTGGTCATTTTCTATCTATAAATTGATTGCAAAAAATATTATACTATTTTCAGGATTACATTTAACTAGGTAAAGGATTGAAGTGCAAACGAGCATGCAGTTAATCTCATGATAAGTGGTCACTGCCGTCTATGGATATACGCCTATATCTGTAACATCCATATAGAACGGGAGCTCTATCTGAAGTCCTGAATTGAGCCAGCAACCATCAGTAAAATCAAAATTAACCCAAAATATAGTCATAATCAAGAGTCCAAGAGACTTAAGACATTTTCAAGCATTTTCGGGAATCCTAATTTTATGGAAGTAAATGTGGAAACCCTCCATTCCAGGTGAATGCCTGGAACAACATTTAGTTTTATTTGGGTCAACAGCTTTCTGAACATTTTATCGAGAAGCGCTACGGAAGGTTATTTTATGAACGAAACTTTGAAACGTCTTCGACCTTTCGTGTTTCTAAAGTTTTGAATATAATATAAAGGGTGTAAAGAACAGGGGTATCGAGAATCTAGGTTAGACATCTTTATTATTATTGAGGGTATAAAATGGAAAAGCTGGTAGGACCTTAGTCTTCTATTACTATCTTGAAGCCGTGTTAAGTTTCGTTTTATTCAAATTTGGTGTTAAGAGGCAAAGCAACCTTTTGCTTGCCACTTAACACCTTGCCAACACCCTTGTATTAAAAGGCAAATCTGGTGTTATTCAAAATTTGATTTTATGATATGGAAGTAGTAAATGAGCATATAGTCCTCCTGATGGTAAGTAGATACTGCCGCCCATGGATATCTCTAATCAACCCTAAATAAGATCAGCTCTTACCTGAGGTTAACCACAGATCCGTTGCGACTCCTGAGGACTAAGTTAGAATTCCTCGGATAAGTATATCTGTCTTACTACAGTCTTTAGACCAGAACACGGCAATGCATAACACTGCTGTTATTCGGTAGAAACAGGGCGACAGTGCTTCTAACCACAAAGAGTTCTACAACCTTTAAAATATTCTCCATTTCTCATAAAAGATACATAGCTCACTCAAAATGACAAACTTCATACTAAACAAAAATATAGCTGCGTCCGGGAGATTAATGAGTATGTTATGTACCAACTCAATTGCAGTACGTGTGCGTATGTGTGTGTGTTTACTTAAAGGATGCATTACATTTAGAAGGTGGTAGACCGGGGGGGGGGGGGGGGGCCCCCCCGCCACACCAATTTCTAACGTGAAGCAGTTCTTGCGTTTAGTTGGAAGGGTGTGGTTGCCGGCTCACTTGTACCGTAAGGCGACCATCTTAGTCCTCGGGAGTAGCAACGCATCTGTGATCGACTTCAGATAGAACCCTTGTACTATGTGAAGTGGTTTACAGATGTCCATGGGCGGCAGTTACCACTTACCATCAGGTGGACTGCTCGTTTGCTCAGAAAATGTTCTCTCTCTCTCAAAAATGTTCTCAGAGGTCTATCTATGGCCATTTAGCAGTTTTACCCCAACCTGATCAATGGTTTTGGATATAGTTTTGCATAGAGTACAAATGTACAAACATTGATTTTTACTTTTTAACATACTTATAACGCTACGTTAGAATATAGCAAACCGGCGGAATGACATTTGTGGGCGTGATTTTATCATTTCAAAATGGCTTCGTCTTCGGGAGAACGTTGGCAAGATTGGTAATTTCCGTTCTGTTATAGCACGTCACCTTTGCATTCCCAAATAATCGACACGGGGACTAGTGATAGGAAAAATGGAAACATACCTGTATCATGTACATGGCAGTAACGGCAGATTTGAAAGAGGCCTTATAAGGTCCCATTCTAGGACTAAAATATTTCAAAGTTCTCGTGTTATAAATAAATAAACACTTGTTTTATCGTTAATTGAAAACATCGTGAAGACACATAAACGCTTGACTAAAAAAGGGTGTGTTAAGGATGTACTTATAGGCATTCCAATTTAGTCCTCAAAAATAACACATACACACTTGTGGATTAGATGCACGTGCCCGCTAGTCGTCTCTCAGAATGGGAGTGTTTAGTCCACCGCGGTCAAGTGCAAATGGTAGGTATCACACACCTTTGAGAACTATCGAGTGTTTGGTTATCACTATGTTTTTCATCATTAAAAAGCAGTGATTATTAATTTTTAATACGAACATCATTTAAGAAAAATCAGTGGTGGGTGTCTAGAATTCCAACCTCGGACCCTCGATTGAGCGAGTTTCGAGTATTAGGCTATCACTGCTCTTATATTATGACATAGTAAAGAAATACATGTACATATATTTAACTTAATAACAACACGAACGAAGAAGAATTGTCGCGTTTAAATATACCAATCGAAGGAAATTACAGAGTTTCAGATTCAGCTGCTTTGGTTCCGTGAGAAACGAGACATATGCTTCGATTGTGCTTCGTTTGACGTTGGTATTGTTAATTATGAATAAATAATCATATTGAGGTTAAAGTTGACAAACTATTCCGGTTACAGAAAGGTCAAAGCGCACTATCTATACATATACTCAAATAATTTGAAGTGTGAGTATGTAATTACAAAATAATTGTTGTTCTATTCTCGTACAGTTATTAAATAAAAAGGTTTGATGTCATACGCGACGAGTTTAGGATATTAAAATAAAAATAATAAATCTTAAAAGTACAACTCTTTGTGCTTCGACTCTGGAGGCATTACTAATGTATTCTATTCAGAAAGGTGTGGTTAGGGAAACAACTGTGACAACTAAGTTGGAACGCCTCGAGTAAGTACCGAGGCGTTCCGACTTAGTTGTCATAGTTTAGGGTAGCAACACATGTGCGCAATTTTAGGTAGGATTTAGGACTCTAATCTTTTGGCTGACAAATGACCATAGGTGATAGTGACCACTAATCATCAGGTGGACTGCATCCTCGTTTGTGTGCATACTTTAATGAAATAAAAATGAAATATCTTTATTTTGTATAGGCCTACGGGGGCACTTACAAATTGTCATTTACAGTATTTTTTTTACACTACCACCGGATCGGAAAATTACCTCAACTGAAAAGATCCGACAAGAAACTCAGCGGTTTTCTTTGTAATACTTTGTTTTTTTTTTTAACCATCTTGTTTATTACATGGTCAATAAAAGGCTAGTAAAGGCTATAATCTGTTAAATACCACCAGAAGGAACCATCAACACGTGCTTTGCTCAAAACTTTAGATAACCTTTAGATCAATCTTTAGAATAACTTTAATCTATAGAAAGACATATGCCCAACAGAAACTGAATATCAGTTAAAATTGAAAAAAGGAATCTAGTATATTAATTTTTTTGCAACCACTGGACTGATTTTGATGAAATTTTCTTATACAAGCAACGGTCTTCAGTCAGTAGTTTGTCATTACTTAACATCCAAATTCTACAGGATTCATAAAAATGCACAAATGCCGCGTATAGCTTTAAAGATATTTAAAACGGTTTCGCTACTTACAAAACATTTTCACATTCAACGTAGCGGTAATAAATTCTCATCACACTTTGTCTAGCTACTAACAGAGCGTAACATAAATTTAAAAGCTGAGCAATTTGCTTAACATGTTCATTTGTTACGTATGAAACTATATTGTTTAAGGCAATGAGTTTGTAAAACAAAGCAGGATTTGCTTTGAAATGCGAGGATGTTCAAAGCTAACGGTATGGCAAAGGGTTTGCGGATTTATAGCATTGCATTCCGCTGTTAGCCTGGTAGTTTGATCCGTGTGCCGGAGCAGTTACCATATCGGTCTGATATGTAGTGGGTTCCAGATTCGATCCCCGGTCAGACAGATATTTTAACGATGAGTTTAGATTCTGTTCTGGGTCTGGGTGTTCATTTATTATTTTTTATGTGTCCACGGTATACATGACACAGAAGAAAATCCTAGTGTAGGGCTATGACTGTAGAGAGCGTTTTTTTTTAAATCTGTCTCCCCCGAGCCCGGGGTTTTATTGTTAGTTATGTTAAAAGTATTTACTTATTGGTAGTTATGTGAAAAGTATCGTCTATTAAACAGACTTATGTTCTTCATTGATCACAAGTGGTTTAGATGGAATATAAAAAAAACGATTTTATTCTTGTATATCATATTATATTTCATTATATTTCTACACTCGTAGCCCCATTTTAGGATTTTCTCCTGTATCGTGGGTACTATGAACACAACGTCAAATACTCAAACACCCAGATCCAGAACAGAATCTAAACTTCATTCAGATGTCTGTCTAGCCGGGGATCGAACCCGGGACCTACTGCGCGTCAGACCAGTATGCTTACCGCTCAGCGGGTCGACATATACTCATATTACAAAAAATACCAACAATAGTCTTACACGATTACTACAATCATAAATGTATTACTGACCGAATTGGTACAAATACCGTTCCATTATTCCAACGGTATTACGTGAGGTCGTATTTAAATAAAAGATGTAGAGCGATGAGAAACAGCACATGTGACAATAACGACGCTGTTTTTGGACGCTTAGCATTTTGAAATGACGTCATTTGCTCGTAGCAAAGTAGGCAGTTCCATGGTCACACAAAGGTAATGAAACTTCATTGTCCCTATGACTACACAGCATTTAACACAGGCGAAAAATATATATAAAATAAAAACCAGCGAAGTGCGAGTCGGATTCGCGCACAAAGGGTTTCGTATCTTAAAAAAAAAAACAGAAATACATCATCTGTGAAAATTTCAACAGTCTAGCTTCCACGGCTCATAAGATGCAGCCTGGTGACAGACAGACGCAAAGGCGGACAGACAGCGGCGTCTTAGTAATAGGTTTCCGATTTTACGCATTGGGTACGGAACCATACATACATACACCATACATAAAGTATTATGCTAAAAAAATTGTATCATAAATTAATATTGATATAAATAACTAAATGATTACCGCAGCTCGTCCCGCTTTTCTCACTTTTACCAAAGTAATGAATATCCCGTTTTAATCCAGGTCAAAAAATATTTGTGTCAAATTTAACCCCACGAACCTCACAAACTAAGTATTAGTAAGATTATTTGGAATTAAGAATTATACATTTTACACTTCGGCGGCTATCAAATTTCGTTATTATTTGAGGTTGCCATAAGTAACTAGTTGAAATAATTATCTAAATTAAAGATACCCTTTTCTGATTCGAATGTACACCATATCTGCCTTGTAAAAACTATATTAAAAGCCTTCGATCAAAGGTTACATTTGGTCTTTTTAAATTGCATTTTATCAATCGCTTACCCTAACCAATAGTGTACACAAATACATTTAGTCGTTGCCATGGATATATACAAAGACGAATACAAATAGTCCTATACCCAGAACAGAAATCTAAATTGATCATTCAAATGCCTGTCTTGTCGGAGATCGAAGCAGGAACCAATTGCGCGTCAGACCGAAGTTGTAATCACTACGCCAAGCATGTTGTCAAACTACTATAATTATAAAAATCTTAACAATATCTTCTAAATCAAGATTAAAAATAGCTAGTAAAATTGTCGGAAACAGATCAACAATTTACTCCACGGAATCAAGAAATCGCTTCATTAGTGTCATTGCCAAACACCGCTTTTAGGTCGCTCGATATTTTATGCAGAACTAAGAATAACTGAATGAAGCCATGAATGAGGACTAATCTTGAAGTCAGGTAAAAACTGTCGAGGGCTGTCGTGTAGACTGTCGAGGCACCACCGTCTAATCTATTAAAACTTTCAAACTTGATCTACCGCCCACTTTAAAAATAACTAAATTTTAGACGCCACCCTCTCCCGTATTTTTAATATTAAGTCAACAAATTATTTATTTTGTTGTATGCAATAATAATTAAAAAAAAGACAAGTGTGTGCTTGTATTTTTTTTAAATAAAATCTCTGAAGACTAAGTTGAAATGCCTACTCGAGGTATTCCAACTTAATCTTCAGAGATGCGTTACTCATGCGTCTGTAACATACCTTAGGTAAGACTCATATTTTTTGTGGTTGATTACAGATGTCCATGGTCGGCAGTGACCACATTCCATCAGGTGGACTGCATACTCGTTTGCTACTTCTTATTTAAACAAAAAAGGAAAAACAATGTCGCGAGTTCAATGACCTTTTTCCGCCTCAAAAAATGCCGAAGGCGCTTATAAAATTCGGAAACTTTCCTACTTTAATTGACTATTTACTAACCTTCTTTTAAGGCTCATTAACGGAACATTAATTAGTCATGGTTGAAATAATCTCGACAACCCATTATTGTCCCACTGCTCGGGCTCGAGTCTTCTTTCAGGATTCTAAGGCCATAGTCCACGAAAGCCAAGTGTGAATTGGTAGACTTCACTCACCTTTGAGTTTTTTTTTAATTTTAGATTACATCCTCAGGTGTGCAGGTGTCCTCTCGATAATTAATTTCTAAAACACAAATCATTTTAGAAAAATCAATGGTGCCTGAGGTTGGAACCGCAGACCATCCATCGAGAGTCCCTATACTCATAGTTCAGTTAGTCGGTGTAAATATTAACCAACATTTAATAAAAGTAATTTGCAGTTGTAAGCAATGGTCGGTGGGATGCCACCTGTGACAACAACGACCGTCGCACGTAACACTATTGATATATGTATTCTTCACTGTGTACTCAAAAGTGACAAAATTTGTTCACGTGCATATTTTGAAACGAATTTCCTTATCGCAGCCTATGGAGTTGAATTGTATATTATCAAGTAATCAATGAAAGTCATGGCCCCCAGAGTCCACATAAGAGAAGAGAGAGAGTCGGATGGAGATCAAACATTGTCTCTTTCTGTCTACTTTCTTGTACTTGTGAGTGTGTGCGTGCAAATATCGAGATTCGAGTAGACGATCATCGTGCGCGGACGGTCGTGAAACCTCAATTTTACAAGCTTTTATTGAACTTGCTTTCTTACTTTGTTAGTATACGAGGGTTTGACCTTGCAACAGAATTTTCGTAGCTCCATAAATACTTTTTATTTTGAAACAATATATAAATAGGTACGCACTTGTATACACGACGAATTAAGAAGTCGGTTGAAAATACCAAACCCTATTTAATCCTATTCGACGAAATACATTTTATGTGTAAACACAAGCGCTTACAATACCTATCTCGTTATTTCCATTCTAATACATGGTACACGTGCCTGGCATGTAAATAAAAAAAAATGCTTCCAAACAATTTCGTAATCTGATCGAATTTCAAACAAATTCTATCGTGTATTGGCTGGCGCCATTCTAAATTCAAATCGCATTTCAATTCAACAACAAACAGATCTAAATTCCAATTTTAAAATTTAGCCGGACATGTTCGTAAAATGGATTTTCACTTTGAATCCTGCATTCTTTATTCAAACAAATGATGGATTTAATCGTCAAATTTAATATGGGTTCACGCGTTTATAAGAGTACAGTATATTAAAAACAAACGAACATAACGTAATATTATATAGCCTAAAGCCTTCCACGATAAAATTACTATTTTACTATTCTACAAAAAAAATTTTTCAATTTGAACCAGTAGTTCCTGACATTAGCGCGTTCAACCAAAAAAAAATCTACTGCTTTATAATATTATATAATATAATAGTATATAGTATAGATTACGTATAAATTAGTTTCTACTAGATTATTTCCGCAGCTACGCCCATTTTAGTCACGTAACTACGATAATGAAAATCCTATGTGTTAATCTATTTCAGCGAAATCCGCTTAGTAGTTATTCCGTGCAACAAACACATCCGATAAGTATCCTTACAAACTCTCGCATTAATTATAATTAATAAATTAATATTAGGAAGATTTGAAAAATTTAGGACTCGTTCGACTGGGGAGGAACCACCACCACACCTATTTCCATCGTGAAGCAGTTCTTACGTTTTGGTGGAAAGGTTTGCCGGCTTACTTGTATATGTCGCGACTCTTAGTCCTCGGGAGTAGCAATGCATCTGCCATAGACTTCGGATGCAGTCCCTGTTCTATATAAAGTTGCCTTCAGATGTACATGGGCGGCAGAAACCATTTACCATCCAGGTGGACTTTTTCCAGGTGAATTTTTAGGAGACAAAAGTATCAAGCGAACACGCTCGCTTGATACTTCTGTCTCATAAAAATTATAATAAAATGAGCATTCGTAGAACGAACTAACTTTGTACTGAAAGAAGTCTTGAGCAGTAAACCAGAGTTATAACAAGATCCATTTTTCAATTAGCACGCTCATTATTATCCTAATTAACTACGGAACAGTTTATTTATGATCCGCCGAATACAGTTTTCTTTAATGCCTGCTTTATGTTGCGAAATTACGTATAAGTTCGCTCTGCCATTTTGTTACGAGATCGTGTTATTAAATTTTATTCGTTTTGATGTAAATATTCATTACAATACAACAATAACTGTGAAGAATGTAATATTCTTTTTCCTTTAACTGAAATTTTCAGTAAACATTTTATAGTTTTTAAATTCCCAGACTATTAATTTATATTTTTATTCCCTAGATCAGAATTACTAATAAGATTATTTATTTCGAAGTTTATAGATATTGTCGTTTTTTTTTTGGTCGTCAAAATTGAAACCAAAAAATAATCGATTTTTAAAAAAATCGATTATTTTATTATTATAATATTATTAAATTGATTATCTATGATCGACTTCAGATATAACTTCTGTTCCATATGAGGTTACATACCAATTTAATATAATACCTATTAAATAACAAAACAATAAAAAAAAACAAATTTAAATTAGTGACAAGACAAATTCTTTTATGGATAAGTCTAGACTTAAACAAAAAAAGGCAATTAAAATAAAACCCGTAACTTATGACCATCAAGATAAAATAACAGGGCGTGCCACTCACGGATTTCCGTCTCGATGGTAAATGGGATTAGTTAAGCGGCTTCCGGCTGGATTGATGAACTGAAAATCAGCTGAGCCTTATTGGATTAACATGGAGAGCTCGGCCTATGAAATTAACTACGGTTAATTTAAGAAACTACAATTTACATTTAGACACGTTTCGGTTTATAGATGTTTTCTACCTGCATTTATTTTTATTGCTTAGTCTAACACTTTTACAATTTCGAACTGAGGAGAATAAAAGGAGAAAAAAATATAATCAGAGATTCAGAGAGTTACAAATTGGACATCACAAATCAAATACAATTTAAAATTATACTTTATTTAAGGTCTAGATATCGCGAATAATTCTCCGAATAACTAGCCGAATAGACTATCTACACCACGCGCGAATACGGGCAGATAATCTTTAGATTTGTGCTTAAAAGAAAAACCCTACTACGCCTTGCGGAGAACGAATGTTCATCGTTGCGACTACCAAATACGTCCGAGTAGGTTATTTACATTCTCATATTTGCGTCTATTCGTCCATGTTTTAAGTGTCTTAAAGGTATTGAAGGATCTGGTTTATACTTCTTACTTTTTATCATATGGAAGTAGTAAAGGACAGTCCACCTGGACATCTGTAATCAACCTAGGTATCATCTGTAATCGGTCGGATTAAAATCGGTCTTACTTGAGGTTAGCTACGAATGCGTAGGTACTCCTGAGGACTATGAACGCCTCGAATAAGTATGTATGTCTCCCTTACCACAGTCTTCAGACCAGAACTACATGTGACACTACATTGAAGACCCCTGTGGCGTAGCGGTCACCATACCGGTCTGACAGGCACCGGGGCAGACATCTGAATGATGAATTTAGATTTCTGTTCTAGGTGTTTGTCTTTGTGTGTCCATGGCACCCACGACACAGGAGAATATCCTAGTGTGGGGCTATTAGTGTAGAAAGCGTTCTTACATGTGGCGGTGGAGCTTCCGGAGTCGAAACACAAGCAGTTCTAGGACCTTAAAAGCATACGGGCGTAGATAGGTAAAATGATTTAAGAATAGATGAAAAGGAACAGCATACAGTACAATGAAGTAAAACAAAATAGAATCAACCATCCAACTCACAGCTTACGAAATGTCAATGAATTCAAATTACAATCAGACAACGGACAAGGTTTAACGGAATAGAATAGATAGATTTATCGCATTTCCTGATTGATCGGTTATCTCGCTATTCTGTCAAGCGTATCCGAGGCTTAGAAGCGGGCAGTAATTGAAACGTATTGTCGGTGGCGATAAGAGACAATGGCGGTAAGGTGGCACCGGAATTGGATTTCACGGTAGACAATCGAATTGAAATATCGTTAGGTAAAGTTAACTTTGCCAGGTGGAAGAACCAATGTAGTTCGACCGGAGTCCCACCGCCACACCTATTTATAGCGTGAAGCAGTTCTTGCGTTTCGGTGGAAGGGTGTGATTGCCGGCTCACTTATATATGAGGCGACAATCTTAGTCCTCAGGAGCAGCAACGCATCTGTGATCGACCTCAGATGGAACCCCTGTTCTATATGAAGTTGCTTACAGATATCCATGGGCGGCAGTAACCATTTACCACCAGGTGGACTACATGCTCGTTTGCTACTTCATTCGTGTAAAAAGGCTAAAGTTAATGTGGCGGTGTTACCTCCCCGGTCGTTGTATACTGATTCTAACACCTTAATGACCGAACCTATAAGATATTCCCCAACCAAAAGTCGCCAAACGCGCCTATATTAGTCACTTCAAAAATAAACTATGAATGTTAAATAAATTAATGAAAATGAGTATTCTGGTTCGTCTATCCATTTTGTCTTATACTCTGGAAAAATAGACCCTGTCCGGTAACTAATGCCCCAGTTACTGGTTAAACTAACAACGTGGGAAAGGGAACATAACTACCCCGTTTTAGCATTGGTTTGATCACAAGCGAGGAGCTGATATCATAAATAATAACTAAAAGTTATGATACTTTTTTTAATACGGATGCAGCCGCGGAATTGAATGCAACTTGAAAAATTAAACTTACCTTAGATTCGATCCTCGGGTCTGATTTTTTTTATAAGAATGAAGTAGCAAGCGAACATGCAGTCCACCTAACGGTAAGTAGTTACTGCCGCCAATGGACACCTGTAAGCCACCTCACATAGAACAGTGGTTCTATGTAAAGTCGATCATAGATGTAAATTTAGGAATAAGATGGTCGCCGCATACATAAGTGAGTGACGAAACGCAAGAGCTGCTTCACGCTAGAAATAGGTGTGGCAGTGGTACTTCCCCGGTCGAACTACATTGGTTCTACCACCTGGTAGATTTAGAACGAATCAAAAAATAACAATAAGAAATGACAACAACAACAGAAATCGCCCAAATCCCAAGTTAGTACTACAGCTTACATCGCCTCTGAGATATATCGCCCAGCATCAAACAAGCACCTTAGCCAATGTATTATCGTAGCTAATAGCTCCATGTAATGCGAAAAAGCTCTTAGCGGGACCGAAGGATATTTCATTAAAATAGGAACAGCTTTGCAGTATAAATATAATATGGTGGCTTCACCTTGTCTTTACGCTTGTATTGATTTATCATTACTTTGTAGATCAAAAACGGTTATTGTAGTAATTTATAAACTACCAATGTTAATCATAATAACGCTTTATATAATAAGTCAGGAATAAATGGTGAAGGCGGAAAGGCGAAATGCCAGTCATCAGAAATGGTAACTTAGGGAAAGAAGAGGCCGAAGCCGGAATGGCAAGAGCCGGAAGGCCGGAGGGCCGGAGCCGGAAAGGCCGGACATCAGAAGTAAAGGATATCATATTTCTTGTTGATTCAGAAATTATAGCAATTACATCTAAATCATAATAGTGTGGGCTAGGACGGCGTATTGAAACTGATCGAGGTCCATGCCCCAACCACATACAAACCAAATGCGTCATGAGCGAGTTCTCAGACACTTTTTACAGTAATAGCACTTGTATTGCATCTACCTGAATGGTGTGATTGTTAGATATCGTCTGACGCACATGCGTACTTGTGAAGTTGTCTGTTTATAATGATCAGACAGCTGTTTGCTGAAATGTACTGGGTTGTCAACCCACAATTATCTGCTGAGAACAGGTCTTCTTTCAATTTCATGAAGAGACTTTCAGGCGATAGTGCACCGCTGGTCAAGTGCATATTGGCAGACTTCACACACATATGATTTTTTTTAAAGAAGTGGTCACAAAAATTCAAAAATTCACGAAATCCACAAATGAGATATAAACTTTAGTTGTTGTAACGATCTTTTTAGTTCCAGCACTTGTACGCACAACTGGAATTATAGAGACAAAAAAGGGGATTTAATTAATTGAATCTCGATTCATCCTAAAGCTTGCCTCAACGATGAACTGGGTACCCAGTCTGATACGCATTAAGGTTTTGGGTTCAATCATAGCCAAACAGACGACTATATAATGAATTTAGATTCCTTTCTAAATCTGGGTACTTCATGTTATGAACTTATTCATAAATTTAATGGCATAGTATGAAGCTTTAGTTTTATACTTAAAAGATAATCTAAACAAATGATCTAAGCAATATACGAAATCCATGTTACATCAAAACCAATACTTCAGCTCTATTGACAAAAAACGTTACACTAAAACTAATTTATATGATACTACGTCGCATCGTGACATGTCGCGAAACGTCGTGACAGTCGTGTCACGCAAAGGTAAATATTGAAAAAAAATAATGAACTCATTTTTTTCTCTAATAAACAAAGAGTAACGAGCATGCACGTTTTTTATCAGTTTAAAATAGCAAACGAGCATGCAGTCCACCTGATGGCAAGTGGCCACCGCCGCCCAAGAACATATGTAAGCAACTTCATATAGAACAGGGGTTCTATCTGAAGTCGACCATAGATGCGTTGCTACTTCCGAGGACTGAGATCGCCTCATAGGTATATAAATGAGCCATCAACCACACCCTTCCAACGGAATGCAAGACTGCTTCACGTTTCATTTCAGAAATAGGTGTGCTGTGGTGTTACCTCCCCGGTCGAACTACACTGGTTCTACCACCTGTTACGTAATTAAATGTTGCACGTAATGAAAAGCGGCCACTATACTTGTGGACATCAGTAAAACAATTTATAAGGATACTTTTTTTTTATTATCTTTATTGAGAAAAGAGGGGTTTTGTCACGTAGTGACTATGTCACCCCATATAAGCTTGCTACATATTAAACTTACACTGTAATTATTTTTAAATATAACCTGATTAGCATTTTGGCTTCCTCAGACAATGGAGAAGCCAGAATGCTATTACAAATGCCAACATTATAAGTCTGATATAAAGACCTTGCCTCTCGTCTGAGTGCTTCATTGCGAACACATTCCATCAGCACGTGGAGGATATCGTCTTCTGTATCACACTCCGGTGACAGTGAGGTGACTCAGTTACATGCATCATAAATTTTAATTTGTTTGATGGAATGTGTCCGGAGCGAAGCCTTAACAGTGTTACACTATCTCTTCTACTGGCATGCTGTTCATCAAACCAGGGGTATCGAGGAGGCTGGCTTTGTATAGTTTTATACCAAATACCTTTAGTAAGGGATCTCTTATCAAAATACTCATGCCATAACTGCCTACAATTTACTTTGATTTCACATAGTACCTCACTATAAAGAGGTAAACAATTATAAGAAATGCCATCACTTACTGCTTGTCTCGCCGCCAGATCAGCTTTCTCATTACTTATAAGGCCACTTAGGAGAATATCTTAAGTCGTCACAAACTCATTGCTAACCCTGGGCGCAGTTGGAACAAACAGAAACTTATTTCTGTCTAATAGCAGTGTTGCAATTGACAACCCGCGTGGCGGAGCGGTCACCATACCGGTCTGACACGCAGTGGGTCCCGGGTTCGATTCCTGGCCAGACAGAAATGTGAATGATGAGTTTATATTTCTGTTCTGGGTGTCTGTGTATTCGTCTTTGTATGTCCATGGTACCCACGACACAGGAGAGAATCCTACTGTGGGGCAATGAGTGTAGAAAGCGCTTATGTTTACATGCATTATGACCACACTCTACGTGATTATGATTCATCCAGAGTGGTCCCACTCAGATCACTTTTATTCTACCTTTCTATGATTGAAGAAACTCAGTATTTTCAAGCATAACTTATATTAAAATATATAATAGAAATTACTAAAAAATAACACAAGATTGCATTACTTGTGACGTGATTGTTTATGTCGCACGACACGACACGATATCGCAATGTGTGACGTGGTCGTATCGTTTGTGTGTTAGAGACCTTATGCATAAAACCCGCCCGTCATGCTTTCAGGGAGATTATAATAACTATGAATTTCATATTGCCTGCCATTCGAGCATTATTACAGTTATATTTTATGAACGCGAATGGGAAATTACGTTTACTTTATATGGTGTTAAGTGTACATTGGCTTCAATGAGTTATTTTTTATGAATTTTAGATTTGAAGTAATGGTGATGGATGGAAACGTGATGGGAAGCGGTCACTACAAAGACATAGGATACCTAAAAGCACCTAAGGCTGCCTGTCCACCGGAGTGGAGCGAGGCAGCGGAGCGGAGTAACGGAGTAATGCGGAGCGGAGTTGCGGACTGTGTCTAAAGCTATAAGCTGTAAAGTCCGCTTCCCCTCTCCGCTTCTCCGTTTCGCTTGCCGGTTTTGTATGAATTTTTAAACTAGTTCGCAATTCCCTGTAAACTAAAGAGGAGCGGAGATTTTGTGCAATCCTATTGGTTAATATTTATCCGTTTCTCCTCTCCGCTGCCTCGCTCCGCTCCGGTGGACGGGCACCCTACAACTGCTGTTTTATAAGGTGTGGCGCTAGTATCGCCGAAACCCGTTGTGGGTTTTCGTATTTTCAAGTACTTGGGTACTTTGATTATAAAATCTTCTTAATGAAAAGACCATTGAAATAATTATATTTTGCTTTAGTTTGCTATTTGGCTTCAACTTTTTTGCTTAGGATCTTCATATTTTTAAGGCCTGGTTTTCAACAAACTTAAAAAATATTTTCCGACTCCTGACTAAAATATCTGGGATCTTAAGTCCACTTTATTGGTTTTAAGTGATATAATTTGATCGGTATATATATAACGTAATTTGACCTATTTCCTTCTTTTGAAGTTGTGTAGCAAATATTATTTACTTTACAATATTGGTTGCTATATTTACAGAATAATTCAAGGAGAATTGCAATGTAAGTCGAAGTGCTCTACGCCGATTATATTTGAGATTTACAAACCCATTTTAATATACACAATCCGGAGCGAACCTTTGATCAACGTCGGAATTTACTTACAAATCTAGCGTTAGTCCGTCTGCTTAGAATTTCCTCGTATATAAATTTAAATAAAATATACCTAATACCAACTTTGTCAACAATACTTGTCTGACTTTATAGAAATGTAGTTTTGTCATTTTGACACAAGTCTTAAACTTTAAACAAAAAAATAGTAAAAAGTTGTTTTTCCCAACCTTACCGAACTTAGGAGATAACTATACTGCAAATTTAGTACTTTCAGGCGTTAAAACAAGAACTCTAATGATACCTGCCATTTTTAACTTTTAGAAATTGATTAATAATGATGTAGCCACAATAATATTCAACCTGAATCCTTAACTATATGTATAGACAATATAAAATGGCAATTTTTCGTTTCTTTGTAATAAGACTTAACTTTCTAAACACTGACAAGTGATCGTTCGTAGCAACGCATATAATTTAATTATAATTAAATCTCATGGTAGCACTAATGCCCAAGTCATTTCGGTTTGCTATTACAGGTATGCAAAACCCCAGTGCCCTAAATTGCTGTTTATTGAGTGTAATAACATTTGAACACTTCGTATAACAATAGCCGATTGCTCTGAAAAATTCATGCCGTAACAGGAATAACCTTTTGTGGCAAAAATACGCATTCAGCATGATCCGACAGTCAACAATGTGCTCATATAAAATGCATGTGACCTGTCCGCGCGAGGTTTGTCTTTCAGAGCTATTTGTACACAGATTCCGTTTTTTATTTCTTTTTTTACGATTAGATTTGATTGAATCGTTGTTTTTACTAGTAAAATAAGATTTATTGGTGAACAAGCAACTGCATTTGCTCTGTGTAGGTATACTAAATGATAGCCATTTAACACTATATTAAACCTAAACCACTATGACAAGAATAGCTTTTTGTGGCAAAAAATACGCGTATTTTTGCTAGTAAAATACGAATAAAATTTTATAAGAACAAAGAAAAAGAATAAGATATTATACAAACAAAAAAGACAAAGCAGCTGAATTTCTTGCCGGATCTTCCTAGTTGAGGTCGCGTTCCGATCCGGCGGTAGTGTAAGAAAATACTGTAACTGACAATTTGTAAGTGCCCCCGTAGGCCTTTGCAAAAAATAGACATTTAATTTTATTTCATTTCATTTCATAATCAAACCTAAACCAATGTGATAAGAATAGCCTTTTGTGGCAAAAACACGCGTTCAGCATGATCCGACAGTCAACAATGTGCTCATATAAAATGTATGTCACCTGTCCGCGCGAGATTTGTCTTTCAAAGCTATTTGTACACAGATTCCGTTTTTTATTTCTTTTTTTACGATTAGATTTGATTGAATCGTTGTTTTTGCTAGTAATATACGATCAATTGAAAGAAAAGCAACTGAATTTGCTCTATGTATACTACTTGATAGTCATTTAACACTGTATTAAACCTAAACCACTGTGATAAGAAAAGCTTAGTGGCAAAAAATACGCTTTCAGTATGATCCGCCAGTCGCGAGGTTTGTCTTTCAGAACCATTTGTACGCAAATTCCGTGTTTTATTTCCTTTTTTACGATTAGACCTGTTTCAAATCGCTTTTTTTAGTAGTTTTACTACGATTGATTGAAAGAAAATTAATGAATATGTAGCCTAAACATTTTTTTTATAAATATGAAACAAATAAATATGAAATTGCAAACGAGCAAGCAGCCCACCTGATGGGTGGTTCATATAGAACAGGGGTTCTATATGAAGTCTATCACTCAGTTCGGTATTCTGTTTTCACAACTTACGCTATTATAATTATGTACGCTAATAAAATATAAGCTTCCCATTCTGCAAAAAGACTTAGTGATCAATTTCACTAAAAATTAAAATCATACCAAAAATAGCCTTTTGTGGCAAAAACATGAGCACGACGCGAGCTTCAACAACGTGCTCATATAATATGCATGTGACATGTTAGTGCGGGGTTTGGTTTTCGGAGCAATTTGTATGCCAATTGTGTTATTATTTTTTATTGTGGTTATAACACGTCCCTTTTTATATAATATTGTAAGTATCTGAGAATACAAATATTAATAAATAGTTGTACCTAAAATCGGATCGGCGCGATAATTAAAGACATTTATAAGTTAGTTCACAAGGCGTGGAACCCGTCAACTTTTACATACTAAGCGTCATAAAATAAGTAGATTTACCACCCACTATAATTATTAAAACTATTTTACCGATGTCCTATGTCCGATCGCAATGCCAGCAAGCAACCAAGAGTCAACTTTTCCCTGTCACGCGTGTTTAAGCACTCACATCCCATCATTTTATAGATACTCCAAACACACGCGGACAGACTTTGACAGACTAAAACACGCGTGCGCCCGCATACATGTTTTAGTCATGACATGTCATCATGACACGAGGACACGCGTGCGAACACAAACCTGCGTGATAATAAAGAAGCGTATACATGTAAGGACTTTATACGCTGTTAGTTTTCTAATACCATTCTAAAAACTTAAATAACTTATGAATCGAACCAAAAGGGGATATACATTTTCCTATGTAATATAACAAATAAAATTCATCAGCTTATTTCTTACCTCTAAGCGCTTTTAAACCTAAAAGACGATCCGTGCCTAACATTTTATATCTTTTAACAATATTTTTGCAAAGTTTAAACTGGTGTGTCCCTCAATGGAACCTATTACTTGGTTCTGTTCAACGCCTAATGGAAGCGAGTGTGACGTTAAACTGTCTTTCCGCTAAAAGGTTTTTCCATTAACTGACATCTACGTGTGAAGCACTTTAACGAGTTAAAATAAACATTTTAAAAGTCGGTAACGATATTGTCTATATATGCTTTGTATAAAATATACCCGCCACACCTATTTCTGTACAAGTAATATGTATAAAAGACAAGATTATGACAAGAACTAAATATATAGCATAATAAAAAAAAACAATATGACTTTTTTTAAAGAACATGATGACTTTTAGATAAATATTTATTTTCAATAAATACAAAAATTCAATACGAATGTCACGTACACCTATGGTATACAGTCTATTATATAGTAGTGTGTCCGGTGTGGCGAACCCGTCGCCACGGCATGCCTGGCCACGCCAACAATCAGATTTATCTACGCCTATAGATGTTTCACATCAAAAATATATTAATAAATATTTTAGGAACCAACCCAACGCAATTTGGACTATCAACATTACTAGTAAAAAAGGAAACCTTCAAAGGTATCATTCGGCGTGGGAGCGACGGCGGATTAAATGGGACGTTAACCCACAAAAACCTCCTTTTTGGTCATCTTCAGCGCTACGAACAGTAAAAGACCTAATTATCAAAGTCAAACCACGGTTCGTTTGGCGACTGTAGACACATTATATAAGTGTGCCAAAATTAACGCAAAATTGTAATTTATCGCCATTCATGCAGTTAAGTGTTGGCAACCCTAAGAAACAACATTTCGACTGCTGAACAGTTTAGGATTAGTAAAAATGAGGCTTTACACTATAGTACGACAAGTCTCCATTTTTGAACAATAATTCAAAAATAACGAAGCATAGCGACCACAGTTTATAAATTGCATACAAAATATGGTCGGAATAGTGTTCTTAACATTTGGAAAACTTCGCCAACTGTCATCTTTCGACTAATCTCTTATTAGTTGAAAAATGGAACAATTGGAGAAGTCCGTGAGACAATTCAATTACTGCATGACAAATTCCAGGTCGTGTACTCTCTCGTTTCAATGATCAAAATTGGCCCAATAGATCGTGTAATTTAACAACATTAGATTCCTTTTTATGGGGTTATTTGAAATCATTGTTATTTGTTATTCCAGAAATAACCTTATCCTATGTACTTTATGATTCAATATAAAAATAACAATCGAAAGACTAAAGACAATGTTTTCTATTTAATTCAATTCTTGTGTTAATTTTGAAACAACCTATATAAATGTTAGGACCATCTTAGGTTTCCCAAATGATTTAAAATACCAGTAATAATACTTACTCCTGTATTCTTGTCATAAATCCCGAATTGAAACGTGTTATGATTATTCATTGGAATAGACATTTCGGTCCAACAAATTGTAGGTACGAATATAATAGAAGCGCAATCAAGCTCATTGTTTAGACCATTATGGACGGTATACTAACAATAGCAGTTTGGGGCTAATGAAGTCCTGGGTTTGGTCTGAGTTAGGCGGAATGTTAGAACGTTATGCATCAAATGTTAAGTGTGTGTGTGTGTGTTTTAATAATACTAAATAGCTTGGAGCTAATGAAGTTGAGGTTTGATTTGGTTTAATTTAATTCTGTATGCAATCTAAAACGGCAAACGGCATAATGTTGAGTGCTGATGTTGATGATGAGTGCAAACACAGGATACTTATTTAAAAATCATGTGAAATGAAATGAAATGTCCTTATTTTACTTAGGCCAACGGGGGCACCTACAAATTGTCAGTTACAATATTTTCTTACACTACCGTCGGATTGGAACGCGATCTCAACTGAGAAGAACCGGCAAGAGAGTCAGCGGGTCTGTCTTTTTAGTTTGTATTTTTTTGTTTGTATGTAAAAATATTAGTTATTGATGTCAAAACTGTTGTTCCTATTAGAAAATATTTTTTACCGCTGCTTTACTTTACTTGCTTTATCGTGAGGAAATATACACACCGGAGAATTCTTCTAAAAAAAATATCGAAGGTATGTGAAGTCTACCAACGGGTTACGGGTTGTTGAGAGCCCAGCTGTACAATTATATATTTCGGACATAGTAATGACATGTGTTATAACTCTAAGCCGCCTACTTTCCTATATGTCATACGTTCTATGAGAAGCCACAATCGTTCGGAAAGATAGATGAAATACGCAATTCTCTTAGGAAACCATATGTGAGTTTCGGCGAGACTGTTTCGATTTCACGGATTTTAGGCACTGGCGAGATAGATCTAAATACGATGATCCTTCGGGAATAAACACAGTACAAAAATATCGTACAAATATATAAAAATTAATGAAAATAGTATTTCCAATTCCTTTTATACTTATTTGCACAGTTTCATAAATATTTTAGGGCATTGGCTGAGGTGTATACATACTTCTTTACAATCGGTATAGGAAAGGCTTTTGGTACATAAACTAATTGTAATGAGATTTTCACTTTAAGACACAAAAAGTTATGAACAGTTGTTTATTCCGTAAATTTACACAGATTCTGCTTAAAAATTAAAAACCGCTTACAGAGCATTGCATTAGCAAGTCGCAGAAGAAGTATAAATATTGTCATTGTAACGCTTAACATGATAGCAGACTTTTTTAAGGTTGTTGTAGCAAAGGAGCATCTAACACCACCTGATGGTAAGTGATCACTAACGCTGATGGACATCTGTAAGGAATCTTATATACAACAGGAGCTATGCCTGAAGTCAACCAGAGATGCGTTACTTCTCCAGAGGACGAATAAAAGAATAGAATAAGAATGAAATTAAATGTATTTTATTTTCTATAGGCCTTTTCGAGGGCACTTACAAATTGTCATTTACAGTATTTTTTCTTATATCACCACCGGATCGGAAAATGACCTCAACTGAGAAGATCCGGCAAGAAACTCAGCGGGTTTGTCTTTTTTCTTTGTAA
>DWNE01001490.1:0-21859 GCA_018249875.1 Cecropterus toxeus | reverse complement strand
TACCGACCGTCTAAGGGGAAACTCTGCCCGAATACGCTCTGATTAATTTAAAATCTTTATTTGTGCAGTAATATAAACAATTGTTAAATCTTTATCAATTCATATGTTTTGTAAATTGTTTAGATACTCGCGTAATAAATGTAATTGTGCCTGTGTTTTCTTTTTTTTTTTAGTAAAATCTTCAACTTATTTCTAAAAATTGTTTATATTATTTCTACTCGCGGTTATGTACGTGTGTCAATTTATATACTTTAGCTTATTTTTTGCATAAAAACTCCTGAATATAAAGTCTATATGTTAAGCGCTTTTTAGCATTTCTAAAAGGTCTGTTAGATTAAGTTAAGACAAAATTAGGCTCATCTGGTCAACATTGATCTAAACGCGATTATTCGTTACATTCAAATATACATGCTAATAAAGAATACATTATAAAAAAAAAACATAAAAAACATTATTTTTTAAACGACTTCAAAAAGGAGAAAGTTCTCAATGCGACTGTATATTTTTTTTACAATAAGTAAAGAGTACTTATGAGTAATTATATAAGAGTATTTACTCTTACAACAAAAACTTATTGTACCAGTGCACTGACCACCCAAATTCACGCAAGCGGTATTTATGTCACACTTTTCTTACATCACGATTTGTAATTTGGTGCGTCTTCATACTTCACGTGACAAATCCACGTCACTTGAACATTTAGCAGTGGATCGTAATCGTCGTAAAGATCGCAGTTGTTATCGTAACAAATGCACAAGTATTTTGCAATCGTATTTGCATTGTATTAATCGAGTTTGCAGTTTTATTTATATATGAGTATTCATGAGATTTCAAATTTAAGATTGGTTTGCTTTAAGGGCCTTCATTTGTCATGTGTTTACATTTTTATAATTGCACGCATAGTAATTAAATTTAATGATATTTGTGGTTTTGTCTTACGCGGATATGGCCGCGTAGTCAAGTTTTTTATATTTATGTAATATTTTTTAAATGTTTCGTCATTAAAAATATATTTCATTAAAATATTCAAAATTCGACTGATTAATTGTTATAATATATATTATATTTTAAATATGAACGTCATTAATAGTAATGAAGCAAAAAAGATATCGATCGATAAACGTATATACGTTAATTAACGTTATTTTAATTTTGTTTTATATTATATCCACCCATTTATATAATGATAGTAATGATTAGGTACTGTTGTTCTTGTTCCAGACGTGTACGTACGAGAACTGGCCGCGCTCGCTGAAGTGCGCCATGTGCGGCGCCGCGCCGTCGCCCGCCGGTCCGTACCCGCTTCCACACCCCACGTACACATTCCTCACAGATTTGAAGTTCACACGAGTCCACCTGATGGTACTCACTGCCACCGATGGATATCGTTATGCAACAACATACATAAACGAGTTCTAGCTGTTGTTAATCAGAGATGGATTGCTATTCCCGACGATTAAGACGGTCGCTTCGTGTGAATGTGAGCCGGCAAATACTTCATTCCACCGAAATGCAGTAACTGTTTCTCGCTAGAAATAGATTGGCGCTGATCGCACCAAATTTTTTACGTTACTTTGTATTTTTTTTTTCAAAAGTTTGTTTTCGGGGATCGAACTCGGAACCCGTTGCGTATCAGACCGAGACTGGTAAACTTACTATTCCGCCACAAGGATGGAAAAATTATTTATTCTTTGATTATTTTATTGAAATCTTTAAAATTTTTAGAAATTATTTTATCCGTTTTTGACACCATACTATAAAAGCCACATTGCGAATAAATATTGTTTGGTTTATCCATAGGTATAAATGAAATATGCAATAGTCAAAACGCATCTCAGCACGATTTGGATACCAACAGCCGTCGCTCCAAGCGGCGGAATAACAATCCTGACTGGATCTGGCTCCAGGCTTGTCTCGGTAAGTTGAGCGTACTAAGGACTGGGGCGATGAAACGAACTAGCCCTTAGTATGTTGCGAATTATTCAAATGAAAAGGATTGTTTGAATTTCGGCCCACTGTTATATGATTGGATTTAATAGAATGGTTCTATATGAACTTGCTTATAGATGTTCATGGGCGGCAGCAACCACTTACTATCATGGACGTCGGTAATAAAGAGAATTAACCCCTGATGAGATCAAAGTCTTACCCGAGGCTTGCTACAAATAGGTTGCTAGTTCTCATGACCAAGTCAGAATGCCTAGGACAAGTGTAGGGAAACATACCACAGCCTTCAGTTAAAAAAAACAGCGGTTAATGCTGCTATTATTAGGTAGAAATAAATGAGACTGTGGTGTCCGGAGTCACATCACAAATAGTTTTACTATGCTTATTATTTTTTCACATAATTTACATTTACTTAAACAGTAGTATCTATGAAATGAGTGTTACGATTACTACTTTGCAGGCGTGGTGGAGGGCGAAGCCCGGCGCGTGGAGGCGTACCTGGCGGCGGGCGGGGACCCCGCGCGGGCGCTCACGCCGCCCGAGGTGGCGCTGCTCGACCGCGCCTCCGCCTTCGACGCCGGACACACGCTCGTGCACCTCGCCATCAGGTACCGCGACCGGCGGGGGAGGGCTTACGTCACTGGTATTCAGGGGCTTAACTTATCAGTACCGGATATAAGGAAGCGCGAGGAAGAGGGTATATAACTCGGGGCATTGACCCCGTATTTGCAGCCTGTTACACATAGAAGATTCATCAGGTACCGTCTCCGGCAGTCACTCTTGTCCGCCTTACGTGTCTGGTAATCAGGTCTTTAAGGCATCGATCCGATGACGGTGGTGGGGAATGTATAAATCAAGATATAGCCCAGGGCAGCTAAAATGAGATGTGGCAAAATTAGGAACGGCGGTTACTTGAAGGGAAAAAGAAACAGTCTGTAAATATTAAATTTATGGCAAAATAAAAATTATTTGAGAATAGGGTGAACCAAAATCTATATGAAAAAATACGGGTTATTTTTTTTATAACGATCTTTTTTTCACGATACTATGTTATATACTGCGACAAATTTATCGTCTATTCTGGACAGTAAATATAAACGCTTCGGCACTGACAGGCACTGCCACCAGCAACCACCGCCACAACAATTTGATTGTCGAATAACTAAATAGTTAATTACAAACACAAATATGTATGCACCTCTCTACTTTTAAGTCGTTAGTAAGAAGGTGAACTCGTGATTTTAACATGTACTTTTTTATAGATTTCAGAGGCAAGACATCTTATCAACGTTACTGTCCCGGATATCAGGCGGCGGGCCTGGCTTAAAACGCTCTCCTTCTTACGTGGGTAAGATGCGATTACAATTATATCCAATGCATAAAATGTTTTATAATATGAACGAAATATGTTTCTCAAAGTACAAATAATTTAGTTTTACTACTTTTTATCATGGTTCGGCAATGGTATCGCATAATAAATAAAATAACATGTATGTTGAATTTCGTGATTTTTTTTACGTTATTTCTGTTCACACAAGTCCACTAGAATTATATCATAGGGCAAAGGCGACGTAAAAGGTCAACAAGGGGCGTTACTGTCCCCCTAGAGGTTCATAAACGTCAAAAAACGCCAAAGCGTGTAGAAGCCCTTCCTTTAAAAATGTTCAACTGCTGGCGGTGCTCACTAGGTACAAGCAAATCGAAATATCGTTTGTAATGTTTTTCGTTACCTGTTTCCAGCACCGGACCTGGCGACGGCGATCCGGCGGCACATAGGGAGCTGCATCCGCTACAAAAAGGGCAGCTTCCCTTGCCGCTATGTCAACGAGATCTGCACCTTCTCGCTGCCCGCAGGTACACTACAAAGACGATATTCTAAAATATACGTATTGAAAAACCTTTCTGACGACAAGAAAGACAACTGGGATTAATTTCCTATTTTTATAGAAGTGATTGAAATATTATATTATTCTATCTGGCAATGATTACAAAAATGTACCTGAGCAGTAACCACTCATCAGGTGGGCTGCATGCTTTTTACTTAATCAAAATTTTTAGAATCATCTAGGAGTATTGATTATCCTGTGGTCGAGATGGGAGTCAAGGAAATTTATATTTTATCTTAGAGTCTTAGTCTAATTCGCATTAAATACAAATCCCTATGGACGCGGTAACCGCTTGTCACCAGTGCTTGCTCGTTTATTAAATATTATAACATCGTGAGAAAAGTTTTCTAATAATAATAATAAAATTCATTAAATGCCACGCAAAAAAATATACAAAAAGACTATAAAAAGAAACAAAAAAAATACACACCAGAAAGAAAACCACAATTGCATTCGGTTCACGACTATGCAATGCTGTTTTTCATTAAATGGGAGCTTACGCAAAGAATTCCTCGATACTGTACGTAATGTATTTGTCATTGTCATTGCAGAAATCGAAGAGCTTCCAGCGGCGATCCAGGAGCAGCTGTTCTCGGAGCTGCTGGACCGCGACGCGCAGCAGACGCTGGAGGCGGACCCGCCGCTCATCAACTGGAGCCACGAGCTCACCACTTTAGGTAATCCTGTCGCGGCTTTTCTTACAAAATTGACGAAGGGATGTTGATTATTAAGATGGCAAGTGGTCGTACTATTCGATCGTCAGCTTACTGCAATGTTTATGTATGGGCCATCAATACAAATACATTGGCTAACGGCCCAAAAAGTGGTCCGTGAGATTTTGAATGAATTACTCATAGTACAATGCGTTTTTTTTCGCCGACTTCAGAGACATATCGTAGGGATTTTTGTTTCATTTAATCGGACATTGATGATTTGGCTAATACAAGTCAAAAAGGTGTTGAGCGGTCATTATGATGTAAAGGTGTACTAGTTTAATAGATAGGAAAACATTGTTCAGACGAATCTCGAAGGTGTAGGAAGTGTATAAATTCACCTAGGATGACACCAAGGTGATATCAAAACAGTAAGCGATTAGTTCACTACGGCAATGTCCAATTTCTTGTAAAACATTGTCTATAGTGCCGAGTGTATGTATAGAATAGGCTAGGAAAGTGATTAATTTATTAGAGTGTCTTTAGATTAGCCGTCATGTTTGTCTAGCGACGAATAAAAGAAATAGAAGCAGTCATGAGGACTGCCGACAGGAGTAAAAAAAATAGAAAATAATAGATTGCCCAAAGTAGACTATGTCCACTTCGTAGAATTCACTAAACACTACTTACTACCAACACCACTCTATCTAACTGCATCTCCACTAACTCTACCACCACTACTATTAACAACACCAGCACCAACAACTACACCATTACCACCACCAACAACACCACCCCCACTAGCATCACCACAACCACCACACCATTACTACCACCACTATCATCACCGCTACCGCTACCACCACCACCATCACTATCACTACCACCACCACCACCACTGTCACCGTCTTCGCCACTAGCACTAACAACGCCACTACTACTATTACCACTAACTACACCATCTCCACCAACAACACCACCACTATCACCATCATCACCACCACTTCCCTACCACGACCACCGGCACCACAACAACTGCCACCAGTAGCACAATTAGTCGCGCCTCCGGAGCGGAAGCACAAAGAGGTCACGGTGCGGTATCCGTCAGGGTCGCGGCTGTACGCGCTGTGGAACCGGTCGGCGGGCGACTGCCTGCCGGACGCGGTGTGCCAGGCGGCGTACGGCGTGTTCGACCGCGGGAACGCGCTGCGCGGCGCGCTCGCCGACGCGCTGCACCACGCGCACCGCAGGTACCGCACGGTTTCGACCTCGAGAATAGCTTTAAACGCGAATAAACATAAACGCTTTTTACACTCATAGTCCTACAGTAGGATTTTCTCCCGTGTCGTGGGTACCATGGACCCGCAAAGACGAATACACAAACACCCAGACCCAGAACAACATTCACATTTCTGTCTGGCCGGGGATCGAACCCGGGACACACTGCGTGTCAGATCGGTTTGATGACCGTTCCGCCACGCGGGTCGTCGGGTTAAATACTTCAAGAAATATATGACGGCTGAGATGTATCCCTTGCGTATTTAGGTGTGATGTCATTCACTACGACGTCACTATTGTGGATTTTGTCAAGGGGGTTACTGAGATTTATTAATTGAATGAAAACTACACAAGTACTCTTCATTTATTAGACGAGACAGCGTAACAACGTTTCAGACAGGTAAGAATGACCATATATTATGCCATCAATGCGGCCTTATTTGACGTCATGGACACATGTACAAATGTTAATGTTGTGTAATCAATCAACCTTCAAAAAATCATCAACTGATAAATTTAAGGTAATGAATCACAAGCTAAATAATGATTATTGTCGACATTTGAAATAAACAATAATTCTAGTTTTTATAATATTTTATACTACAATAATTCTAGTTTTTTTTTTATACTATGCTCTTGTGCGCCGAATGATGATTTGCAACATTTTGATATTGAATATTCACATATTTTTTAAAATTCACATTCATTATCATGTGTAATGTTGAATGTTAATCTTAAAAAAATATGTTAAAATATCGGTAGTGGTATAACACGTCGCATGTTCGGGTGCGCAGTTTCTACGCGCGCTGGCAGGCGTGGGAGCGGCTGCAGGCGGCGCAGCTGCACTACGCGCCGGAGGAGGCGCAGCTGCGCGCGGAGTGGGCGCGCCTGCAGGCCGCCGCCGCGCGCCCCGGCACCGCGCTGCACCAGGTCGCCGCCGCCGCCGCCCCGCTTGTAGATACGAGATGACGACCGACCACTCTGCAGATGCTATTATACGTCTTCTCGTGGTGTCACTGTAGCCACCGCCACTGCCGTTTCTGCTGGATAAAAGTGGTGTAATCGTTGCCGCGTTCCGGTTGGGAGAGTGTTGTAGGGGAGACATGCTTATGGTAGTTACCGACTGCGTCGGACGGAGAGTAATGTTTTTCGAGCGTATATATGTATGTATGTATATATGTATGTTTGTTTGTTATTTTTTTTATGTATGTCCATTTGTTTGGCACGCGCTACATCCCAAACGGCTTGACGTATTGTAATGTTTGATATATCATTAGAATCTTTTCAGTTTACATAGCGACATAGACTATATAATATTTTTTTTACTATAACGACAATATGTGTACCAAATGAAAGCTAATAAATAGACCTATCTAAAAATAGCAATACTTTTCTATTTTGACAAAAACTCATAAACGATAAATTTAATATATATTACTAATTAAATATAAATTACATTATATACAAAAATGACGTTTCAAGTAGCCGAGTTTTTGTTTTAATGTTTTAACTATGTTTCTAGTTATTATAAAAATAATCTACTGAACTTTTATACTTTCTATCAATGACATATTATCGTCTTTGTATCTTTGTGTGCAATGTTTGACATCATGAATAAACGTTTAATAGAAACCTACTTGAAATCACTTACCGTTGCTTGCATGCCAATGGCCATTAAACCATTTTCCTTACTTTGACCAGATGTGATATATTTCATATCGACCTTGTAGGTAATGCTGTAATATAAATTTAATTATTTATAATTACAGATACACGTGTTCGTGCTCGCTCATGTAATGCGCAGGCCGATCATAGTGTACGGCGTGGATATCGTGAACTCCTTTAGAGGCGAGGCGCTCGGCTATGCACGCTTTCAAGGTATGTAAATACTAATTATGAATAAGTTTTTTTTCTTTAATTATTTTAATTGTTCCTATAATGTACTCACTATAATCTAAAAGTATAGTTTTAGATAGAAAATTCTTATGAAAATTAGTATGACCAATACTAAATTGATTAATATACCAGCCATAAAGTAAATAACCGAATAGGTTCTTAATAGTTGTAATATGAAATACTACAACATTAAAATATAGTTCCAACGTATACTTGTGTCTACCATTATTTATATGCTAACTAGCTAACTAATATGCAGGCAACCTAATAGGAACTCTGAATGCTTGTTACCATACCCAAAAGAGCCATTAGAAGTGTATTTGCTGTGTCTTCTACGATGTAATACGGAGCGTGTACACAGGCGTGTACCTGCCGCTGCTGTGGGAGCCGGCGTTCTGCTCGCCGTCGCCGCTGGCGCTCGGCTACACGCGCGGACACTTCTCCGCGCTCGTGCCGCTCGAGCCCTACGGGCCGCGACACGCCTACATCTGCAGGTAGGTGCACCGCCGCTGCTGATTACTGCCTAACAACACCAGTTACGTACAAAATAAAAATGGAGATGGGTGAGGCGTGTGGACAACAGAAATACAGGAAGACCCTTAGCACGATGGGCAGATGATTTAGTTTAAGAATAGCAACACACATGGGACTAATCTATGGTAATACTCTGATTTAAGGTACAAAACGTGTATTCACGCTGTTATAGCCGAAGAGGATGTTAGTCTCGTAAAAAGTAAATTGTGATCATAATCTTGTTTTATTATAAATTAATTATTATTCCGAATGACTTATAAAATTGTTTTAAAAGTTTTTTCTTTGTAGGGAACCACAGGAAGAAAGCGAAGAAATGACGTTTTTACCGTTAACAGACTCCGATGGAAAACTCTTACCTGTCCATTTCCTTACCTGTGATGAGGTGAGTTTATTTTTATTTTATTTACAAATATGAATTACGTCGTAGTTTAGCGTTAGGGTCCTTTGACATCGAGTAGTTTATTGATTATAACGAAGTACTTTGACGCCCAAAAATGCGGTTCACTACTCCGTCTGTTTCAATCATGTCATCTGTCAACGTCGGCGAGTGACTCCGCAGCCGTGGTCACAACGAGTGACGAAGCTCGCTTGCATGTTGTCGCGCAGATGTCGGACGAGGAGGGCACGGTGCGGCGCTGGGTGAGCGCGGCGGTGACGCGCGGCGGCGCGCTCGCGGCGCGCCAGCGCGTGCACGCGCGCCCGCTGCTGCAGGCGCAGATGCTGGAGGAGTGGCTCAACCACTACCGCCGCCTCGCGTAACTACCGCACGCAACGCACACACACGCGCGGACCACACGTACCACGCACGCCACGCCTACACGCACCACTCGCATACAATTTAGACACGTATAGGCACTGAACACGTACTACATACACACCACGCGAACAGATAATAAAGCATTCACATACTCTAAAAACATACACATACGTGCATGATTTGAATTTAATTTAAAACAAGCTAACCGAACGTATTTTAAGAGAATTATCATATATTGCTTATATTAAATATATTAATTAACCCTAAATATATTTTCAATATAATATTGATCTAGTAATCTTTGTTACTAATTACATATTGGTATGTAACACTCCTAAAATATTACAACAAGAATGCTTTTCCACCAAGAGTTGAGTGTGGTGATCGAGATTGATTAAAACTACTGTTTTGTGCTGAATCCACTGGAATTAGTTCATCTTAACATATTTTTCGTTCATGAAAATCGAGCAATCTTATTAATATTTATTTAATAAATATCCGTAACTTAGTTATCGTACGAAAATCTTTAGTAGAAAGGCACCCTACGCAAGAATACAAAAGCTAACTGATATACCCATGTATATTTTTACAATGATATTTATGCAAATCGACAGGCAACAAACTCGCGGGCCGTTCCCGCCGCGGCTGCAGCCCGCCGCCGCCGAGTTCTCCAGCGGGCCCGACACGGACGACGAGTGACCGCACGCGAACACACTGTGTTGACACAGCGAAGAAACGATTTGAATATACCTCCGGTGGCATAAGTTCGCCGAAAATAAGCCACCGGCCATTAATATATACTTATTGTTTTACTTGCTTTGGTAAAATGTGTATTAAAATTGTAATTTTGTTTGATATGCAATAATAACTTTTAAATCTGGACTGAATAGTTGTGTAACGTAATATTGGTTTGAGGATGATATACAAATCGTTTCTTTACTGTCCGTGGGTGTATGTGTTGCCGCGCGCTAACAGACAGGTGTCAAACGCTTAGTGTTGCCAGTCGAATCGCGTTGCAATGTAAGATATACCTAGGTTCCTTCCTCCATTTAATAAGGAATATTTTTTTTATAAGGACCTTAGGTAATATGACCTTCCCGTTTAGATATGCTAGATAAAAACCAAACGAGCGAATGCATAATAAAATTATATTCAAGACTGGCAACACTGAATAGAACTAATACAGGAAACTTTGTGTAAAGAATTGGCAAATGTTTTAAAAAATATACTTATTTAATAGTAACGTGATATTGGTCAAATTACTAAAATACAAACGTGAAATATATACTTTATTTAAAATCTTAATATTTTCCGCATTAATTTTCCGATCGTATGGTATTTGTGCTTAATTTTTTTCTTTAATTAGTACAAGTGTTTATAGGAAATTAGATTTATTTTTAAATCCACACGTAGAAATCAGTACTTTAGTTGTTTTAGTTAAACTACATTTGTGAACAAATGGTTCAATAAATATTTATGCAAACATAACATGGTAATATGTAATATTGTTTTTGTTGTAAATCAAACAATACTAAATTCGTTTCATGGATCATTAGACTAGGGTGTTACTGAATATTAAAAAAAGGAGTTCTGTTCGCTGCTTCAAATAGATAATTTTGAATAACATTTTCTAACAACCATGAGAGAGTTTAAATTTTGACAAATTTTTTTTCCAATTGTTAAAATATTAGTTTTAAATAACCTTAGTTAATAATGTATCTGCGAGCCACCGGGCGGATCTTTTAGACTAGACATATAGACAGACTATTCTTAGTCAATACTAGGGGTGGATAGATGCAACAAGACGACAAGAGAACAATTAAGATAAATATTGTCACACAAAACACATTAAGAAAACGGTAGAAACACACAATACATAATATCAATGTGAAAATCACTTTTAACTCGTTCTCACTGGCAGTAGCGTAAATTTAGCTCCACACGTAACTTTCAGTGTTGCCAATACTAAACATTGGCATTTCCCCTAAATGTAGGCGTAATCTTGAGGTTTCGTGGAAAAATATTAGGGTTTATCGAAGCAATAATTTATTAGTTTTCATTTTTTTAATGGACAAAGCTAATTATAGGGGTTACTTTTAGGGGAAAAACACTTAACGGAAATAGGAAAACATAACTGGCTTTAGAATGCGTACTGAATGTTCTAACCTGCAAGCCTAATATTGACTTGCTCGTTTCTGCAAGCAAAACTATAAAAAAATAGGGGGACACACTTATATACTGGTATGTACGTAGATTACGACGATCATTTTTCAAATAGCAATAAACAATTTTAAGCGCGTCGTTTGTTTCTCGAAGTATAATCAAGCGATGTATCGCTGTTTGCTTCATATAAATTGCATAAATATCGCTATGGTAGCGGCTAGTGACATCAGTAGGCACGTGGAGGCAGTACAGATTTAGTCCTGCAAGGTTCATTTTACAATATGGAATTGTGATGGTATAGGTGACAACGATATTTTGAAAGGAAGAACTTTAAATAATGAATTTTAAACTAAAAATGCAGACGAATTGAGAACCTCCTCCCTTTTGGAAGTCGGTTAATAAAAAATTGCGCTATATTTTACTGTTTTCGGAACAAAAATCAATGAGGGAATCGGATTCCATGCATCGCATCAAATGTTAATTTTCTAAAATTCGATTTCTTTTCTACTTACGACAAATAATATGAATGCAAATAATAAAATATATACCATTAGATATCACTAGAATGTCCATGTTAGATTTCTTAAAATATATAGATGTCATAATATATGAATTCGTAACATGTATGTCAAGGATTGTTGTGGGGCACATACGCACATATAATATAACTTTCAAATATTTAACGGTATGATGTGCCTATGTGGATTTTTTGGTTACAAAATTCTCAGTTTCAAATTCAATAACAAATAATGTATAAACGCTGTACAAAATCCGCCAGTTTGTATGTTACCAAGTTCCGCCAGTTTGTACGTACGCTCGCGAGTGAAGCGCTTAAATTACAATTATTGTTTATTCTATTTAAATATTTAAACTTTCCGACAAAGCCAGTCTTCGTTGGATTGGATTATGTGTTATTTGCCTTCGGTCCAGTGTCCTACATTCTACTATATAACTACAGCGATGTAATATGAAATTTGCACCGGGATAGTACACTAATGTTGTGTGGCTCGAAAAGACTAAAATCAAACGAGTTATTTATTATACGAAAGGATTTGAATTTATTTTTTGTAAGGATAATCTCATTCTCTTAGACCGCCTTCTATTTATAGATTGTAAATTTTATAATATTGAATTATTTTGGCGCCGATTTACAGAACGTTTTGAAGATGTGAGATACACGACGCTTATAATATAGATGTGTAAGGCGCTAATATAACAGATTACTCGATGCATAGCTGGCTTTTGGTTATACATTCGGTTGTCATCAATTGATCTACGAAATTCCTGTTATTTACATGTTAAATGTTTATACAGCTCAATAAAACATTGTGTTCAACACAAAATTCGATGACGTGATACTGACCAAGAACAGTTATTGTCCTACACTTATTATAAGAATGTGTAATCAAATTTTTAAAAAGAATGTATTAGCGACCAGGAGCACCTTGTTATGTGTTTGTACACTTGCCTGAAATTCAAAATCGATTAGTGAAAGAAAACAAAAAGTATAAAATAAAGAGTTTATGAAAAATAAATATTTTACGACACTGTACAGAGAGTATAAGGTTCTAATATTTATTATATTTTGGGTTGTATATGTAAATAGAAAGAAATTGGTTTGCGAAGTATTAACTCTATAGATGTATAGAAATGCTAATTAGTGCATGGAGGATTTGTTTCGGTTGAGGGCCAAATTGGCGTGATTGCTGTGGCACGGGCCAGCTGTGATGTTCTGTAGGCTGTCGTGGCTAATCTTTAAAGCTCTTACTTAATTTACATAGACTAAACTATATCTGATATTAATAGCGCTAGATAATTTTTCACTTCACTAGCTTTAATATACGTAATATACATACTTAACACTTTGCTTGTCTACAGGACGTCACAATGTTGGTGGGCTGTAAGAAGTCGGTTTTATTTTTGCCTTGCAAATAGCGTTTTCGATTATTTCTTGTTAACATGTAAGAACATTTGTTAAAATAGTTACGATTAAAATGGTAGCTAATACAGTTTCAAGATATTTTTGTATAAGAAATTCTGATATCTCCTAAACTTCCAATTATAACTATCCCCATACCATAGAACCATGTCTTGGCTGAATTCACTGTTTTGTTAACGAAACACGTACAAGTTAATTTTAAATTATGTACCTATATTACCTACAAATTTTAATCAATAAAGCACTTATTTTATGAAGCGTTTATTATATTTTATTGCATTACCCAAACAAAACGCCTGTAAGAACATATTTGGATACCATATTTTGGTAACATCTGTTGCTATCTCTCTAGACTGCTAAAAATGATTGTTGACCATAGTCTAAGCCAGCAATCTGCAACTTTTAGTAACAAGGGTTACAAAGTACATAAATGACAAAATGTACGTAATTAGTGTAATTGGCCAAAAATGCGAAAAGAATAGATAGTCTTAAAACCAAAATATTTCAGGCTTTTTGGAAGTTCCGCGAAGTATTATTAGTCTAAGCTAACATTTTTTTCGTTTATAAACACTTGATAACCTTTATTTTTTTTTTCTTAAAATTATTTAACGGCCATGGATCTAAGTCCTTTACAGCTAATCTTCATTTCTATTGTTTCCTTATGTCTTACTTAATGGATGTTATAACCATATGGAAAATGACGATGATGAGTTTCCATATAGAAGATGATGAGATAAAATAGGTTCAGCAAAGTGGTAGGGACTTTACTAGAACTTCTTCATGGAGTCTTGGAAGCAATACGAAAAGTCACCTCTCGCTGCATCATATCACTCTTCCACACGCGTGCATGTTATCGAATGCTTTATGATAAAAATCCCACCATTTTTACACAAAAATACGACTATACACAAGTTTAGAAGAATAACACTATACAACGAAACGGCTCTTCCCGCGTTCCCGCCAATACTCCTTG
Organism: Cecropterus toxeus; assembly: GCA_018249875.1. NCBI lineage: Eukaryota > Metazoa > Arthropoda > Insecta > Lepidoptera > Hesperiidae > Cecropterus > Cecropterus toxeus. The sequence continues at coordinate 7,833 of DWNE01001490.1, read as the reverse complement.
ATAACCTAGACGCAGGTTTTGACAAGTAGTTTTCCTTCATCTTGGTAGTGATAATCGATTCGTAATGTGCATAATTATGATGACGAGTTCTTAAGTCTTTAATTGGCATCGAATCGTTCATCCTCTTAATGTTATATTCAATAGAATTACAAATAACTATTAATCTACTAACATTATTATTTAACAATACCCATTATTATTTAGTAAAAAAGTTGTACTGTTAAAGGTGAGAAATATAAATAACCTCGGAGGAATGACATGGCTTGTTTCACCAGCCATATTTTGGCAGCAAATAGTAAATTATAGTCAAGATTTACATATTTGCAGACCTACAAATGTGGATGATTACCGTCTCTGAAATGCCGCCTAGGCTTAAGACCATTTAGATTACTGATAAATCTTTCATTGCTTGTTATGCGTCCAAGAGAATAACTGTGAGCATTTTAAACAGCATTAAATAATACTTACAGATTACGTGAAATTATTATTTTAAATGTAAAAAAAACATTAGAATCCATGACAGAGGATAGACAGAAGATGATCATAGAAGAGAGTAAGAATAAAAAACTGATATTTCGTATATGGATAAAAAAGTGAAGTAATCTTAATATAAAAAAGTGAAGTAATCTTAATCTCTTCATTTTATTCCAGCTGATAATATTATTTGAATTACCGCTGTCGGATATTGGCCTTATTGCCATATCTGTACCAAGACTTAACATAAAATTCTAAAAATAAATGCGTTAGTAAGGATCTTATACAACATTAATGAGAAGTAACATACTGCTGTAATAACTCTACGTTTGGGTTTCCCAAGCGTAAAAGGACAAATAGGTACTCTTAGCGCATGAACAGACTTCACACATGACCGGTTTTGCATTTACGTAGGAGCGCGGACTACTAAATTACAAATTGCAATTTGATATTACTATGTTTCTAAGCGCTATGCTTCGACAGTAATAAATCACGATTTCAAGAGCGTGATCTTGCATTTATATCAGTATGAAGTATGAAGTGCGGCTTGGGCGAACCGTTCGCAAGATAAGAAATGAACGCATTCGAAACGACGCGAAACTTACGAACGCACGCGCGCTTTCTGACAGCTGCTCTGTGATATAGAAGGGAGCGCTGAGTTGCAATTTTCATTAAAATTAAATTAAAACCGGGTTTTATGAGTACAACTCTAGTTTATTCTAAGAAATATAGTGTTAGTGTGTACATACGTATATTTTGTGATGAAGTTTAATAGATTTTCGTAGTGAATAGCCTGTTTGTTTAGCGGAGTGAGCGAGCGGCTCTAACAAAATGGGTGAGTTAGCCGGCTATCGGCTTTTTTTCATTATTTAAAAGAATTCGTGGCGACTGAATAGATCTGTGACCTTCTACTTAATACGCGAGCACTGCCGGTTTACTATTTCTTATTCAAACGTAAAAAGTCTCGGCAACTTGTTTTGGTGGAAGTATCGATTTTCTCATGCGTCCCTCTTCCCGGACTAGGTTAAAATAATTACGCCTGTAGCTTAACAATCGTTGGATATTTAGTATATTTATCGCATTATGATGCAGTTTTTATAATATTCCCTTTATAATTTTATTTGCGAAAATCGGGATTATTATAGGAAACATCGTTTCTGCTCATAGTTCGCTCTACAAATATTAATTGCTCTATTTGTAATGATTCGACATGCAACAGTTAGTTATTATATTAATCCTGATAAGTGTAATACTAACATTCTGTATATTCTCCAACATAAAAATTGAAAATTACGAATGTTTACGTGCATTTTTCGAGCATTAAAGCCTGTAATGCAATTAGTATTCTAGTGCTAAGTGATTAGTGGCAACGCGTCAGGTGATTATATTACTGCCAGCAAGTAGCAACACACTAATCATACTGTCCTTGGATAGCCTGAAAAATGATCACTGACCACTTACTATATGAGTTAGAAATACCTTTTAAGATACTGTCTTTTTAAATGTCTTGGTTCTAAAACTACATACTCCTGCATGTAATGTCCTAAAAAGATAAGTTTATGATGATAACATAATTAGTGCAGTAGTCTGTTAGATTTCAAAGTCATTAAATTTCAAGGTGATTTTTAACACTGTTTAGTTTTGCTGATGTATTTCAAATTAATAAAAACTTTTAGGGTGTGTTTTTATAAAAAGTATTTAAATATTTAATTTTGTATTATGGATTTAAGTATAGTTTATAAAAAATGCTTCAAAGTTTATATATATAATTTCAATCAAATACAATTGTTATTTTGTAAGCACAAATAATTTTCAATCTAAGCAAGATTTATATAAGCATTTTCTAAGACCAGGCAATATTAAAGACACTTACATGAAGATATACAGAAGCGACTTCACCGTTGTTATCTGTCCTTGTTAATTCATTTACATATCCACACATATCCAGTGAAGAATGTTGTGTAATATATATTCGGCCGTTATCATTATAATGGTTTTTGTAGATAACAACTATAGACTTAATATTCATAATATGTAAATTTTTGTACAAATTTTTCAATGTATTGTTAGCTTTTGAAAATGAAGGAATAATTGTTAAGTATTTATCAGTAGCAACTGATATCAATATACTTTAAACTGCATTGAAGTAATGCATACTATGTGATAAGATTAATAATTATGGTAATCACATATACATATAATGGTCACTCAATATGATGCCAGGTGTCATGGGAAACATTGACTTTAAATTCTTAATATATGAAAATTAAACAGCAGTTAATTTTTTTTTACAGTTAACTCTACTTCAAGCAAGGTTAAGCAAAGTTGACCCTTAAACAGAGAACTTGGAATACAACCTACTTAGATCCCTTAACATATATGTAATAATGAAGAAATAAATGGCTATACATGTTTTAGTGATATATATTTAGCTAAAAGATCGTTGAAAACTGGTGAAATTCTCTACATTATATCCCAAATAAATCATATTCATATAACTCATTAGATAAATCTTTACATAAGCCAGAAGTTATATCATATAGCATGTTATGTTTCTGATTAATGGTCTGTAGTTTATTATTAGATCGTTAAATTTTATTAGTACTGGGATTTCTGATGAGGTGAAAAGGCTATCTATATCATATTTATTACCCATCTTCATTAATTTTGTATGTACATAGACGAAAGTAATCTGGAATTCTAAATATGAAATAATTTCACTTTCACAATAATTTACATAAAATTATGACTGTTATGCATTTGTGCAACTGTTAAAGGACCAACATTGAGGAACTTATTTGCAAGTTTTGTTCTATTATTTATTTTAAATATTTTATCAAAAGAATATGTAGGAAAATCATTTAATTATCTAGTTTTTAATATAGATAGGTCTATAGACCTCAGCAGTATGTAAAACATGGTTACATGTAAAAAAATACTGTTAAAAATATTATTGGAAAAAAATTTTAGGAATAGAACATTTTAAAATTCCACAACTTATAAATTAGATTTGTTAGCCTACGAAAATAAATTTTCGGACGACTAGTTTAACAAAACAAATTGTTACACAATAAATGTATCGATTCCGCAATAATATCAGGCTGAAACTTATTAATAGGACTATAGGTTTGGGAAGGACGGCGGTATGTGTGGTCGCATACGGTCGTAAAGACCAGACGGTGCGGTGGGCCCAGCTGCTCACCTGGGTGGAGCCCGATGGGGCAACGCGCTCAGAAGACTCCGGTTGCGTTCCTTTGGAGATCCCGGAGTCCTCTTCGTAGCGCAGAGGACGGCCACCGGGGGGGTTTTAGTGCGGTAAAAATCCCACATAACCTGGCGTCACCCCACGGCGTCGGGTACCTTTTGAAGGTTTCCCCCTCGATAACAAAAAAAAAAAAAAAGGACTATAGGTTTAGTTATGAATTTTTTAAGTAGTAAATATGAGTAATATTTGCTTAAGCGTAACAGATTACTACTATTTTTTACCATATGAAATTAATTAATGCATACCAGTAAAATGAATGACTGGCATAATGAAATCAAAGTAAATGAGCACTCACCGTAATGAGATAGTTTAATGACATACGGGAGAGCCCATCAACTTATGAACGCTCATAAAACGTGCAAGTTGAGTATTTCAAATCGATCATACTGCTTAGTTCGTCCAATATACTTGCACCTCTGAATATCTTTATTTAAACACGAGATTAAGCTCGCGACGCTCGACGCAAGAGTCGCAATCAACGGTGCTCGTTTTTTTTGCAAACACAGCACACCGAAAAAGTAAGAATTTCAGCAAAAAGTTAGTGAAGGCGCGATTAATACTCGATATTCCGCAAAAAAATGCAAAAATATATTACATAGGATATGGTACAAATAGATTCTAGTTTTTATTTATGTATCATATAATAAGTCTCTAGCTTAAAAAATACTGATTTTGATTTTACTGGCATATACTTTATTTATATTTATTAGTATACGTGCCAGGTCAGGCCACGCTGGTCGTGCAAGTGGGTCAGTTTGGCAATTAATGCAAATGCGTTATCGTCCGCAGTGAGCTCGATACTGGGCCCCGCGCTGCATTCACAAGTTGGTCGAATGCAGCGATTGTAGGATCAACTACCATTCATAGGATTTTACCAAACAATTTGTTATTTACGGGGGATGACATGGTTTAAATCTTTTAAATCTTCTACGTAAATCAAGTGCAATGTTACTTCGTAGGATAAGATCTGTGTCCCTTATATGTAGGTAAGCGTAGTACGTTTTACATCGCTTCAAAAACGAATCTCCTGAAATTCTGCTGCCATGGTCAGATGTGAACATTTTCCACTACTACTGCTTCTATGACTTCCAAGTAACCAATCCAAAATTAGATGCCCTAATGGGTAAAAACCCCTTAAAGGTCGGGGGAGGATTATAATGTATTATTTTATTACTTTTATTTGTGGCATCTGGATTAAAAAGCGATTATATAAAAGTGTGATTAGCCGCTTAGAGGATATATTCGGGGAATTATGTCGGATATGTAAGACTTATCGCAAGGGCTTAGCAGAAAAAATATGTGTTGTATAACTCGGGGATAAGGGTGTCTTCCCGTGAAGTAGATAAGCTATGGATGTGTGGCAAATCCACCAAGAGGACTTCTTGATTTTCATTGATTAGCTTATCTTAGTTATGATGGAAATCGGATTTACAAAGTTCTGTTATTGATCTGGAAGGATGTTTGCTGAGGATCGCGCCAGTGTAGCTAAGTATAAAGGTTTCATAGTACATCTTATTCGCTTATTTTTTACCTTATGCCTTGCATATCTCCGGTGAAAAAACTCCTTATATAATTGATTATTGCTGATTAGCTATAGACTTTTATGCCAGTCATTTACGAATTGGAAACGCTTTAATATAATAAGGAAGTCCAGCATACATCGTGCTAGCTTCTTCGATCTTAGAATTATGGTCATTAACCGAATAATTTCTTTATTATAATAATAAGCCCTTTAATTTAGTTATTATAATAATACGAAATAGTACACGTATACAATTTTAAACAGTAATAAAAGTCACAAATCGTGTTACAAACAAAACTACTGTAGTTACGGGGAGAAAGAGCAATTTCCTTACATAATCCTCGTCCGCTGTATGAAGTCAATTTGGCTAGGTTGCCAGTGTTCTTGCCATTGGGCCAAGGATTCTCGAGTTCGTTGACCGGGTAATGGCATTGCGGCTGGCAAATACTTCAGTTACGTGAACTTTGTGAACTGTAAGGATTTTTCAGGCCAACTCATAAAAATATTTTCGGTGTAAGCTTTTACTATATGGTGTTAATTGACGTTTTTACAAATACAGCAGAGTAAGAACGAAAGAACCCGAGTTCAAATTTTTGGTAACATGAGTTAATTATACTTGAAAGTACTAAGTAATAGCGTAATGAATTAAAAATTGAAGATTTTGTACTAGTAAAATGCTCTTTTCTCTTTCTCAAAGGGAAATCTTCCGCCAGGCTAGGTGATCAAGCCTGGGCAATGGCCGTGCTCCGATATTGTTAGTGTGCGAAACTTATATATATGCAGGATGGTGAGCAAACTCCGATATCATGATCTAGAATACAGTGGCGCCATCTCTTGATGAGTTGCGTGAGGTCGCCACAACTCTTAAAGAATTTTTTGCATAAGGGCACTTTTATTCTCACCGTGCGATATGCGTAAAAGTGTGGTGATTGTGTGAATTTTATTACAGCTTTTTTAACACAGTAAAGCATTTTTTTTTCACTCCATCGCACTGCTTCATTGTTGTCAACGGAGGTATGATGTAAACGGAGGCGAAGAACGGGTCAACGACAAATCCATTTTGGATAAATTCGATTGCTTCAAATGTATATCCAATGAGTGCAACCATAACCGCAGATAAAATGTATAATTCCACGATGTGCTCATGCAATTAATATTCTCCAATTTTGTATCTCATTTACGGCCTATCTTTCATGCAGGGGTTAATGCTATTATGTAAAGTTAATTCGAACATTCTGCATAGTTCGCGTGTTTCGTCGGCGTTGTGAGCGCGGCGGCGCCGCCGGAGGAGGTTGAGTAATGTTCGGGAATTATGGCTCTTAATGCATTATCCAATGTAGAGTCTCGATAATGCGCTTTCATTGCTATTGTCATTTTTTGTAATAAACAAAGAACATAGGCTTGTTCAGCGTATTCTTATGCTTATGCTTCTACGAAACATTTAATATCACATCGGACGACCGCATTATAATAACGTGCGCAACAGAACCGTGTGCAACAGAACCTAAACTTAAATGAGTGTAAGCTGAATCACACTATCAAAATGACTTGTAATTATTATACAGAAAATTGTTATTTTTTAAATTGTAACCCATTTACATCCTCTGACTATCTTTGGAATATATGTATAAGTTTAAATAAAAAAATAGACCAAATACACTATGAGACCAGATTTCTAGGATTTATGAAGAAAGATAAAAAAAACAGTCTAGGCTCATCTGAGAGAAGACTTTGTTATTTTAAAAGTAAACCTACTAGTCATCTTAAACAACAGTCTACAATTACTGATTATTTCAAAAATACAAAACAAAAAAACAGTAACAGGATGTAACCCCAATGTATGCACAATTGTTCAACCTAAAATTACAGCGTATTTTCCCCTAAACAAACAAAAAGTTACTCAAAAATCCCATTCTCATTATAACGAGCCGCAATCCCACAATTTAACTAAGAGTACCCCTTTTTCTGATCGTTTTTTTCGCGAATAAATCACATAGTAGTTTCCGAATAATGCACCAAAATATTGTCGGCATAAATAGCAAAAAAAATATACTAGAAATTTCTCTAACTGAACTATTTGAGAACAGAAAAGCTCCTGACGTTATTTGCGTCACAGAGACATTTATCGAAAAAAGATTATAACAGAACAATATGCAACGGATGGACTATTTGAGTGCTGTGGTGTCGAAATCCCATCTCAAAAATTAATAATTATATGTTTATATAGAACCCCGAAATCAAACGTAAATTTATTTTTTAATATCTTGGAGAGCATTAAATTCTTAGAGGTTTACGAGCAAACTGATGTAAATATGGCTTTTAATGTATTTCACGAAGAATTTCTAATGTTATACAATTTAACATTCCTAAAAATAAGAGTAAAGGTAAAAAATCAAGCGAAAAAACTTCAATGGATTACGAAGGGATTAAAAACTAGTTGCAGGACAAAACGAAGCTTACAAATGCAATATTACAAAAACAAAACACAAGATAGTAAAAACAAACTTTCAACGTACAATAATCTGTTAAGAAAGTTTGCCAGGTGGTAGAACCAATGTAGTTCGACCGGGGA
>DWNE01001489.1:0-21867 GCA_018249875.1 Cecropterus toxeus | reverse complement strand
TGAGTATTTGCTTTAAGTTTTAACTAATTTTAACTAAATCCCCTATAAATTTCAATTCGCTACGCCAAGAAAAAAAAGTGGGCCCTCAATCCAGATGCACGCGCTTTTTTCTCGGTTTTTCTAATTTGCATAATGCAACATGACTATTAAAAAAAAACACTCATATTATCGATTTTCAAGAAAACCTGCAATAGGTTAAAATAATGTAATGAATTCGCTATCAGCTGTTCGACGTTCGGTCAATGACCTCGCGCTGTTCACTATACATTGCGCGCTCAAAAATGACCAACTCGGGAACCAATAATTTCCGAGTAAAATTGATGAGTTATTTTTTGTTTATTTAGTGTCACAAATCTACCATTTAAGTTTTCGGTACGTTGTCATTTACACCCTGTATATAATTATGAACAAAAATTTCGTTTTAAGCAATCGGGTTTTTTGTTTTCATGTTTTTAACGATGTTACTATTTATTTGTCATTTTCATTTCGAAATGTCTCACATTTACTAGGTAGCTTCCTTATTTCCTATTTCAAAAACAAGATGTATTTTCAAAAATACATTCAGCAAAATCCAACGCGAGACGGATCTTCTTAAGTCTTCAGAGGAAATCTTAGCTCTAATACGACAGCCAGGGATTAAGGGATGAAGTTTCCAGGGGTTGTAAAAGTGTGACCATACTGCGTTTTAAATGGGACACTTTGAAATGGAATTTATTTCACTCTTTAAAACAATTTAACAATTTATTTTTATTGGAACAGAGTTGAGTGGTAAAGATCGTTATGTTAGGAAAAACGGTCAAGTGCGAGTCACTTACGTAGGGTTCCATACTATATTGCCCGGTGGTAGAAACAATGTAGTTCGACCGGGGAAGTACCACCGCCACACCTATTTCTAGCGTGATGCAGTTCTTGCGTGAGTAAGGGTGTGGTTGCCGGCTCACTTTTATATGAGGCGACCATCTCAGTACTCGGGAGTGGCAACGCATCCGTGGTCGACTGCATACAGAACCCCTGTTCTTTATGAGGTTGCTTACAAATGTCCATGGGCGGCAGTAACCATTTACTATCAGGTGGGCTGCTTGCTCGTTTGCTACTTCATATTTATAAAAAAAAATCACATGAAAAGTTTGAGTATCAAAATAAATATCTACAATCAAATTGTTAGATGTTTTTTCTCGAACATTCAATATACATATAAAAAAATCAGTGACAATACCTATATTGTCAGGATTAAGAACCGCATAACTTATATTCAGTGTAAAAAATTGAAACATTAATGGAATTGATATTTTTGTCCGCTAATAAATATGTTTTCGAAGGCACAGCAGGGTGTTGTTTGCAATTTTCTCATCTTTTGGGACATTTGCATAAATATAAGAAAAAAATAGCGAACGCGGTTTTGCTCGTATAGAGAATAAAAGTTTTGTTTTATATGGCCATTATTTATTATCTTTTTATTTATTTTTTCTCTACCAAATCTTTACTACTGAGATTCGAATAATTTCTGGACTCTTTTGTATCGAAATATTTTTATAATTGGAAAATATATAACCCGAAGCTAATAAATGAAGAAAATAAGGTAATATAAATGAAAAAGTGAAATGGGAAACCACAATAATATTTCCTTATTTTCTTTAATTTAATTATTACGTTGAAGGAAATTTCTAGTGTTATATATTTTACTCTTTCTATTATTTACCTACATAGCATTTTTTTATACAGTGGCACATTAATCCGGTCGAAACTATTTTTTTTTATTTAATTGGAAAGTAGTTAAGACTGTTATTCTAAAACTATGCAATACATACTCTTATCTATATGTGTTATACTTTTGGTTAAATAATACTTAGTAGGATAAAGATTTTATTATACTTATGTATATATATACATACATATAATATGCAATTAACATACGGTAGACGTAACTTAGTAATAATTACGTATGTATTAAATTTCAATTCTCATACAAGGGAAGAAAATCGTTACCGTGATTCAGAAAGAACCGACAGTACAGACAATTATTTCCTAACGTATTTTTGTTTCATCGTGTTTCAAATCACGATTCAAAAGAAGTTTCACTTGAAAATTCCCTTTATTAAAAACGTTTGTTTTTGCAAAATAAAGAAAGTCTTATCATTTTTATGATGATACCGACATATGTAAGCGCAGGCTCTTGCGCTTGATGTAAGATTAGGTAATTTAGTCTGAAACTTTTTTATTTAATGGGCTTTAAAAATACGCTTCTGGTAGATGAACTTCTCAGATTTTGGTTTAATTTTATGGTTATCGCATCTGTGTTTTAGCAGATTTTTATCTAAAAAGCTTAATGTGTGTTGAAAGCAATGTGTTATAAGTTATAACATATTGCATTTGACTCACATCAACTAAAATGTAGAGTTACAACTTATAATTCTATATTTCGGTTATAATTCTGCAGTCAATAAAAAGAAAATACATTTAATGTAAAGACACTTAACATATTCGGAAGCAAGTTAAAAATAATTGATAAATTTACAAAAAAGCAAATATTGTTGCAAAAAATACTCGATTCAAGTCGCTACTACACTTAGTTACTACATTAGAGTTCTACTTCTAGTGTTTAAGTTTGAAAAGATGTTTTATATGGCAGTGTCTATTTAAAAATACTAGAATTTTATACAAAAAGGGAAATGGATTCATCACATCTGTTAAACATTTTTACTACAAATCGTTTATATTTTTAACTTACCTAAATCACTATCTTTGACATATTACAAACAAGTTTTGTATGAATCAAATAACAGTTCTGGCTTTAAAGGTCATAGATTGTCTCAGATTTCAAATCGAGCTGTAGCTATTTCAATGTAATGAGTACAATATTTCCATACAATAAATCATTGTTATGTCTCGCGTTAATTGTAATAAGCTTCAACTAAACTTAGGCCTATAATAAATATAATTAGAATATGAAGTGAGATAAATCATAAGACAGGAGCAACTTTTCCGTGAGTACCTTAGTTTTATAAAATTAATTATTAATAATTTTATAAAGTAAAGCCTACTTTGTAGACTGTATTATTTTATAAAATATTATGAAATTTATATTTTAACGGAATTTTGTAAGTATGCAATATATTGAATGTCCGTTTGTTGATGGCGTATTAATTAAACGTGTGAATTCACCAACATCTTGCACCCAATTACAAAATTAAAGTGATTTAAATCAACACACCGATCGCCTTGTACATTTTCCAAAACGATGAAAATCAATAGCAAAAGTAAGATGAAATCGAGAACCGTCGCCAATACTGAAATTTATGATATTTGGGCTCTAGATTCTATTAGCGGAGCGAAGTGAATCGTGTGAAACACAAAGAAATCTGCGAATCTTAGGGCGAGTGGCCGGCAAACAAGCTACCTATGCACCGCGAAATATTTCCCGAGATGCATCGGCACGAGTGCGATGTGCCGATATCTGGGGAGCGCGCGAGTTCGAATCGTCTATCGAGTCTATGATCGGCTTCGACGAGAGGTCACGCGCGTTAAACGTAAATCAACATATCTCGCGACGGGAGATCTAGCCAAGCATGCGCCCGCCCAACAAAAACTGAATTTTATAGCCGTAACACTACACCTGGGAAAAAAGTAAATAAATTGGACAGCCCGAGTGAACGACCCCGCTCCTGCATTGGTCCCGTCGCCATAAGATACACTTATTTTTATACATCATACGTTATTCCACTGATTCCCACAAAAACGCAAAATTGCAACGTTTTAGTTAGCTATCTAGGTAGATATGTCAATCAAGACTTTTTTATCTGTTTGAAGTAGCAAACGAGCATGCGGTTCACCTGATAGTAAGTGATTACTGCACTCCAATTACATCTGTAAGCAACTTCATATAGAACTGGGGGGTTATATCTAAAGTTCATAGATGCTTTGCTACTCCCGCGGACTGAGATGTTCGCCACATATATAAGTTTGCCGGCAACCACACCCTTCCAACGAAAGGCAAGAACTGCTTCACGCTAGAGATAGGTTTGGCGGTGATACCTCACCGGTCGAACTACATTGATTCTACCAATAAAATACTAGTCTATAATGACTTTAAAACAGACTATAATGACTTGAGGTAATATTTACTATTTCACTCAGAATACACCTTACCAAAATTTGCATATTAATACATTTTAGTATAACGAAGTTATTGTTTCGTTAGATTCAGTAAAATAAAGCGTCACTGCCGAATAATGAATAAAAATGAATATTTTTCCTTCATAGTGACTTAATACATGCATTGTTATATTACACATTTTACACATTTAACTAACGCAATATAACCACACATAAAGTCTTAACACTAAGTATGAATATCTTCAAGATTTGTAGTTCAAAAATAAATTCAAACTGGACATTCATATTTTGTAATGCATAAGGTCTTTCAATATATACTCGTACTACACGCTAATTACTTTGCGCACTAGTAGTAATTTATAGTAGTTTCTTTTGTGTATATACTTCATCAATGTCTTATTTTAAGACCTATCTCTAATAATACACCATATGAAGCCGTAAAACCTGTTATTCATCCTAACACTATAAAATGTATTGTTAAATATAAACGTCAGTAATAACATCGTGAAAATCCTATTGTAATTTCACTATTCAATAAAATTTATAGCATACTAGCTGTGCCTGGCGGTTTCACTCGCCTTTCTTCAATAAATGTATTATTCGACACAAAAATACTTATTAATTCGAACCAGTAGTTTCTATGATCAGCGCATTGAAACAAACAAACTCTTCAGCTTTATAATATTTGTATAGATTCTTTCCAGTGACTGATTGTCTTTTACTATTTGCTTTAACATGAAGTTAATTCAAGTGAAATCACTATATATGAAAAGACAGTTACGCGATTGCAAGCTATATTAGTGTATGTAGCAAATTGCCGCTATACGTCGCATTCATTACGTTGCGTTCGGCAGCTAGACCCTATGCCTGGATCAGGCACTGTCGTACGACCTGCCTCGGTCGAGTCGATCGAAGCGATCTCTATCTTTGCAATCGATTCTTATCGTGACAGTTTTACGCGTCGTGTCGCGATTTCACTCCTCTTGAAGCATCTGCGTCGGGTGCAGCGACAGGAATAATGTATGTTTGTATCGTTTCCTGACAAATATGATTTTAATGTTTTTCTTTTTAAGAACTTATTCGTTAATACAAGCTCTAGTTAGTAGTTTTTACCTTTATAAGTACGTGCAAATAAATCGTTTGGCTACATACGAGTAATAAAATTAATTATAAAGTTTACATACCACACAAAGATAAGCATACTTTGCTATATTTTCATATATTGAATAAGCTTCTTTACATTACTGTATTATTTTTTGTTATCTCGACACTTTGACCATGTACCTAGTATGTAATTTGGTTAATTTTTGGATGAAAAACATAACGAATTCTAGTATTGTGCTTCTACTTCGAATGATAGAAGTTAGTTTTTACTGGTATGAATTGCGATAAAATGGTGAAGAAATAGACAAGAATGCAACCTTCACGTGTTAGTCTAAACGAGTTTATTTTTCTTATTCAAATACAAGTAATACTCGATATAGAACACGATAACGGAAAACATTTACATTCTTTAATAGAAATGCATTAGTCGATAGAATAACATTATAAATACTTGTTATAAAATTTAGCGACATATTAATTACACTTAGACGTTTCAAACAGTTTCCTGCACATAAACGTCGCACCTATCCACGATAGATACGTACGTTGGTTTGTTTATTCGAAGTGGAAGATAAGGCTCTATTGACGCTCCCGATACTAGCCGTCAGGTTGTAACGTACGAGCATCTGAAAAGAAATCTCCGCGCTAAAAGCGTTGAAAGATAGTGGACGCTTACATCCTTCCGATATCGGGTGGGTTCAGACTGGTGTGATAGCGCTAATGAACCCATGTTGCCGTCACACAACTGGCACGGTTTGAACGATGGCGCGGCCATTAGAGAGAAACCCAAGGCCGGCTGAGGGAGGACAGCTCCGGTAATTATATAAAACAACTAACGCTTGTCGAGCTACGGAGCCACTTAGCTCGCCAATTCTGTTGCTTTAAGCCTTTAGAATACCTGACGCGGAAGAGTTACTGCGCTCTAATGTTAATGCCTTCGTTTAATTTACCACTTCAAATTATCATAGTAAATAAAATGTCCAACAAAGAACTAGACTCGCTATGATTCTATCTCCTAAGCTTACTCTAACTGCATTGCATTAGATAGTAGCAACAATAAGTAATTAAGATATGCAATTGTTAGTGATAGTTATACTGCTAATGCAACGCAATGCAATAAGTTTTCAACCAACTGGCAGCAATAAAAACTTACTAAAAATACTAAAGTAGTAAACGAGCATACAATCCATATGATGGTAAGTGGCCACTGCCGCCCGTGATCAACTATAATAACCCCAGATACGAACAGTCAGACCTTAGGTTGGCTATATGCGTTGCCACTTCTAAAAACTAAGTTGGAACGTGTCGGATAAGTATATCCCCCATACACCATTCGGACCAAACTACACCACATCAGCGCTCAATGTTGCTATTATTAAGCAAAAATAGGTGTGGTGGCGGTGTCTCCGGAATGATACCACAAAGTGTTCTACCACCTTCAAACTGTCTGTCGAGGTAACGTTAGAATAGGGATGTGACTTGGCTGGGCAAAAATCAATTTTTATATAAATCGATTTTATATGTTAATCAAACAATGGATTTTCCAAAAATCGATGTTTTTGCAAAAAGATCGATTTTTTTATTGAAAACTTAAGCCCCAAAGCAAACGTGGGCTTACACCGCCCGGGCCGGAAGCGGACTTCCAAAAAAAAAAACGACAATATCTAAATACAAAATGTACCTTGACGACCAAAAAAAAGGCAATATCTAACATAAAACCTAAAACTTCGAAATAAATAATCGTTTTAGTAATTCAAAGCTACGGAAAAAAATCGAAGTGAAAATAAAAAATCGATTATTCTAAAAAAATATCGATTTTTGAAATAGTCGATTATTTTTCACATATCAACGTTAGAGCCGCCCGAAGGATATTTTAAGGCCGAATTATTACCGACACATTGAATGAAAATGAAATCTATTTATAGACATCAGATATTCATATTTAGTTGTTTTATACATACTATTTTATTGAAAACATTACACTGTAATTGAATTTGTGTGAGACGTCAAAATATAGAGCTAAGTTGAGATCATGAAGGTATTTAAGGGAGGGTGGCACACGATTAACGATTAGATGGTTCCCAATAATAGTGCTCACAGCACACTTACCACGATCTCGATTCGAGGTGCTAGGTGAGGATCGCATCGTGATAGCAGCAACAATCTTGTCTAAGAACCGCTAGATTGATAAATGAAAATTGAGAAGGGCCTGTATCTCGGTAGTAATTGTACGGCACACAGAACACACGACCCCGTTTGCAAGACTTTGCGGTCGTGCTTAGTATTGCCAGGAATTTTAATTTGTTGGGATGTTTTTATTTTAACTTTACACTGTTTTTTTGTAAAAATATTTATATTAAATCCTTGTAAAAATATATGGTTAATTTGTAAAAAATGAATTCTTAGTGAAGTTATTTAAAGCTTTTATGGTGTGTGTCTGTTAATGACTCAATCACGCAATAACCATTGGTCCGATTTATATGAATTTATATATGGATGTAGTTTATTAACCTAGTCAACTTATGATGTCATTATTTTAAATTATTTAAAGAAAGCGAACATTTTTACATCCGATAGCGAATTACAAGCCCTTTATCTAGTTACAAATAATTATTCAAAATTTCACACCTAAAAAGATGATATTTGAAACGTTTGTATAATATTTTTGTGATTATATGTATCTGTGTACACAACCATATGCAATTTCTTTAAAATGAAATATTTAAGAATAAAATAAAAATAGAAAATTCTCATTATTTTGTTTACCCAATTACTTTTTGACAAAAACTGACAAATAAGTGATATGACCTTTTACAGTAAGTCACTTAAAAATCCTACATTCCTGCGACTAGCCTGGTCACATTACTCACTGAGTCTAATGTCAAAATATAAGATGCAAGCGCCCGCAGGCGTGTGTTAGAAAACGTGTACGCATTTTAGTCGACGATCTCGCTTGACAAATAACTATGTGGGCCTTTTCGTTTGATGGAACAATTATCTAATATAACATGTATCTTATCGGTACGGTTAGTTATTGCTACACTAACGACCTACCCTGATGGAGCGTGGAACAAGTACTTGTTATGTTTGATTTTTATGTTGACTTAGTTTGTATGGTGTTCGTTCCGTACATATTTTTATTATTTAAAGCTTTTATGGTTTACAAGAATTGCTTAGAAAAACGAAATGACCTATCAATGTACACAATAAAATAATTATTGTCGTGTATAAATACAAGTAATGGATTTGAATGTATTTTTATTACCGCACCTTTAAAGTTACAATGACGTAAGTGCAAAAATTGACAAAGTTAAATTATATACAAAAAAACACCTTAAAAGTGACAAATTCTCATATCATCATAAATTCCTTTATATTGTTGAAGTGCTAATGTCGGATTGAGAGGAAATTCAAAGCAATAATCCTGTTTCAAAGGCATTTTGTCGAGTGCATGGTATTCGCACTTACATCATTGTAATTCCAAAATAACGATATTAGGAAGGTGTATACATAAATAAGGTGTATACACAATGAATAGTTGTATATGTATACAGTTACCTTTTAATCGACACGTACCCTAAAATTCATACAAATCCCTGTTTTGCAAGAATAATAACACAATTTAAAAACGCTAACTTTATTGGAGAGGCAGGTAAAAACGATGCTTTTTCTTTTTATCGTTTTACGAAGTTTATAAAATAATGTAATAAGCATAAAACTGTATCATATTGTGAATTAGCGGTTATACATACAATGCAACGATATTAATATTAGATAACATTTATTTGTATTGTAAATACTTTTAGGTTAGGGATATCTGGAGAAATCAATGTATTTGCAGCGTTACGTTTTATGTACCAACTGATACTGATATTGCGCTGAACTGTAATAGCTTTAAATTAGATCCGAGATAGATATTCGACAGCTAGTAGTCGGTTTGTGACAAAATCGGAATGTCTGACCGCAAAACAGGAAATGAAAATTAATGTCTCGAACAGCTTATAGTGAAACGTAGAAACGACTTATTTTATTAATTAGTTCTCTTGTAATTACACCTCGCGATATGGAAGTTACTCGATTAGTTACCGCTGATCTAGGTTAAAGCCATTTCAACCTAGTTAATAAAAGTATTTACACGAGATTAATACGTAAATAATTTAATACTAGCCTTAATATGTTATCTTCATCAGAGTGCACGAATGTAAACGTCAAATAGGTGTACAACGCCTTACTCTACTTTTATAGAGTGACTTTACATTACTTTCGAATGGAAATACGTACATGCAATTATTGCCGTTTAAGTATAATTAAGTGAACACACTCGCTTACTGGATAATGCTTAATCTAACAATTTATTAGCACAAATCGCTTGGATTAACATTTTATTGTTATAAAATAATCAGTGTAATTACTTCTATTCTTGCCTTTCTTACTCTCGGCGTCTTATACTCCATTTGTTTATTTAGTCAGTCTGGAGTAGCAAACGAGCATACAATTCACCTGATGGTAAGTGGATACTGCAGCCCATGGATATATAAGTGAGCCACAACCACACCCTTCCAACGAAACGCCAGAACTGCTCCACGCTAGAAATAGGTGGGTCGGTGGTACCTCTCGGTCGAACTACGCTATGCTGGTGAATACTGGTAATTTTCATACTATATTTTAAACGGTATAGTGACTAACAGACTGAGTTAGCATAATAGGTTTACAAAAGAGTTAAGTAATTCACTAGTTAAGTTAGTTAAGTTACCAGTGCGCTTAGTATGGTTTTATTGTTTCCCTAAAACAATCATTGTTTATGTCTTCGCTCATAATTTCAAAGTACATTGCATGGTATGGATAAAAATGGTTATAAAAACGTGGAAATACATTGCAATGGGCAATTCACGACGATTATTTAGAGGAAGTAAGATAAACTAAGTTTACAAAAGTAAAAACGTAATAGAAATGTTAATAAGTTACCAGATATTTGTTAATCTTAATCTTAAATGCGAAAGTTTGGATGGAAGTTCGTTAGTCGATCGAATCATGGCAGCTAAGCGGTTCTAGGTAGTTTGACAGGATTTAATATGGAATAGCATAAAGAATAATTTTTATCCTGAAAAAATTAAAGTTTCCCATGGAGCCATGTCTAACAGTTTCTGCAGACTCTTGCATATTACTTTTTTTAGCGCGGATGTTACCATCGGCACTTTTAGTTATCAATATTCAAGCTTATTTTCGAGACGATGACTTTGTTTATTATCTTACGTAGTATCTTTTGTAGTATAGTATGCAATTTTTTGAATCAAATAAGTAGCATTTGCTCTCTTAATGTATATTTGTGTTACTAAAATCCTAAACGCAATAAAATATAAACTTACAAATACTTCTAATATTTTTCTTCCTAAGTCAACTGGAGGCCCGTTTTTTACTTTTATTGTATAAAAGCTCGCGTCATAAAGTCTACAAATACAATAGTTGCGTAGCGTTAAATGAATTACGCCAATCTTTGTCCATGTACAATGTACATACACATAACGAGCATAATCTTGCCCGTGAGAAAGTTTTGCCGCTCGTTCGTTTAATTAGCCAAACATAATATTCATGTGCTAGCAAAGGATTTATAATGCTTTACGCCGCCACGAAAAAACACCAAGTAAAAATAAAACACGTCTGGGCAAATTCTTGCCTTTCCTTAAGACATGATTGAACGATCCTTAATGAACTGGCTTAAGCCCTTAGGTAATATAATACGTAGAATTAAGTCCTGTTCATACAATTCAAACCGGGTCGTATAATCTTTCAATTGTACCAGTGATTGGGCTAGTTGTAAAAAGATATGGAGCATGGCAATATTCCAATAATAATATTATTATAAGCTGCACCGTAAATGCTTTGTGATTTTAAGGAAATGAGATGTTGATTGCGTTGAATATAAACAATACAACGTGGATGGATGCTGGCATTTTTTGTTTCTAACAAATCAGCGTACAAACGAATATGATCGCACATGACAGATACTCATAACATGATTCTAAACAAAATTTGCTCGCATTCCACTTAACGATCTAAACAACCACACCGTATTATAATTATTGCTCTCTATTTATTTTTGTACGTTCGAATAAGATAATCACATGACCACAGGCATTACGGTCGCTTAGTGGTACGCGTCTTTGATAACGGAATTTATTTTTCTAGAAGGCATAATGGGTAACTTCTTTTGATATGTACGTTTTCCAGTAAAAGATACCTAATGGTAAAGATAATAACTTACCCTTTTATTGTCTGAGGATAAAGATAAAATATTGATTAGTCTAAGGTTGTACGTTATATAATAATCTATTAAAATGAGGTGAAATAGAAAGTGAAGATTATCATGTATCCTATTGTAAAATTAATCTGAATCACTGTTCTATTACCAGATTATACACAAGGCCAAGCATCAGGTAAGGCCTGGTGACTGATCTGATGGTCTTCGTACAGTGTAGAAAACTGAATCATTATATCTTTTTATGGCGTTTTCATATTTGCGTTTTTCTACTCTAATCTACACTAATATTATAAAGAGGAAAGATTTGATTGTTTGTTTGTTTGAATTGAATAGGTTCCGAAAATACTGTACCGATTTGAAAAACCTTTTACCAATGGAATCCTACATTATCCCTGATGAACATAGGCTATATTTAAGAAGAGGAAAAAAGGGAACCGTGTGAAAATTTTGATAATGTAACCCGATATGTGGAAAAACTACCAAAAACTTCTTATTAAAGAAGGCGAATATTTTTATGTCCCGTAGCGAAAAACGTATAGTTCAGGTAGTGTTAATATAAATTAAGGTTTTGTCCTTAAGCATAATTATGTTCAATTCATTACGTGTGTAGGTACCTTTATGGCGGTTGAACGAGTGTGAATTATTTTTGCAATGACGTCTCATCAATTTTTAGGTTTTCGATTAAGTTCAAGGCACGTTAATGAACCTCGAATGTAACCAGACAGAATTTATTTGGAAGTCAGTACCATATTTTATTTCTCATTAGCAACAATAATTTGTAATGGGATGTTAAATTGTTGCTTAATTAAGATATTCTTTTGTGTTTAGTATTGAAAACGTATTTTTTCTAGCTAGAAATATGTTAAAGATTAAAGGCTAAGGGTAGTAGATCCCGTTGTGATTATACTCAGGGTTTCCACCACTTATATTTCTGGCTTTAACCACAAATAGAATGTCCGAATAGAATCAGAACTATGTCCAATAAAAATCTTCGTATTTTTTTAATATTCCAGTTTTTTATTTGTAAATCGCAAAAAAAACAAGAATATAATTACATGTAAACAGTCGCTTATTAATTAATTATGAATTAAAGGCCTAATAAGTAATATTTGAGGTCGATTACTGCTGTCGATGGGAGACAGTGGTTACTTACTATTAAGTGGATTATTATTTTTATACAAGCTCGTATATAATATACAGTTAAGATTTTACTAATTTCAACTTAATCTCACTTCCCACTAATATTATTTATGCGTAAGCTTGTAGCAAACACACTTAGCTATTGTGTTTATTATTCTTTCACGCAAAAACTACTGAATGTGTTAAAAATTGGTACATAGACATAGAACTCAAATTTCTACACATAGGTTCCTAATTACCTTGGTAGAAGTAACTAAACTGGGTAGAGCCGCGGGAATAACCTATTTTATATGTATAAGGTAGACTGGCTGTGCCACGCAGTTTCACTCGCGTTTATTAGAGAACAATCTATTAAAAAATAAAGAAACATAGAGTGATTTTAAATAATCTAAAGCCTTGCTCGATAAATTTACTATTAATCACAAAAGGATTTTTCAATTTGAACCAGTAGTTCCTGAGATTAGTGCGTTCAACCAAACAAACTCTACTGCTTTAATATTAGTATGGAAGATATACTATACTTTAGGCTCTGACTCTTAAAGCGTATTTTTCTAAAAGATTAAAACATAATATGACAAAATTCCAACGCCAACATTTTTATTAAAACATTGTAAGCATAATTTTATATTTACAGCTACAAAGCAGCGAGCTGTTGGATATTATAATGTACACGGTTACACAATAACAACATTTAATCAGATGATCTTTTTGTTTATCGACAAAAGAATAGCGCAAAAACCGGTACTGCTGTAACAGAGTACATGAGGGCCGTTCGTTAGCCTGAATTTCGTTGAACGGGAATCGAACCCACGGACGTCGTCGTGGCTTGTCGACCGACAACGATCTCGCTCCCATTGTGTGCTTTGGCCCCACTTGATAACATTTACCTCGCTTAAAGGGAGAATTTTAATGAAACCATATTGGCCATTGGCCAAAATCAATCGGTGTTCTAGTTGGTGTAGCTACTATCTCAGAAAATTGTTATTACTGTTTTTAAATGAGATTCACTCTATAAATAATATGTTGCATCGTGATTTTATCTCACTTTCATGTAATGAATTACGTTATGGTATGTAACGTAAAACGGCAGTTCAGGTTTAAAAAATATATATTAGATTTTCCCTGCGATTTACTCTAACAAAATGTATCGCTTAAAACATGTGCTAAAATATAACATGCAAATTAAAATTTGTATTTTAAACGGCAGAGATAGGTAAATGATTAAATGTATTAATGCGAAAATTACTTGTCGCGTAACTACATTCAGAAATAGGTGCAAGAATGTTAAAGTGGCTAGTTCGAGTGCACCACGGTATCTAAATTAAACAAATGATTATACTATTTTGCCGGCGCCTATTGCGTAGATAATAACCGGGTGGTTCAGTGCGTAATAAACGGTTTCTGCTCGAACAAAGACTTGCAATCGGCAGGAATGAGTAATTACCTCAAATCTAGTTAGTGTCTCACTCAAAACATAAATCAATTGTGTCACAATATGGCAATGCTTACCAGTTAACAGATTGTCTGATATCTATGTAACATTCCTTCATTTATTTTATATTATCATAACGCAGAAAAGTACATACATTTGAATACGCAGTATAATTAAATAATTTTCATATTATGCAAAGTACAACATATTTGCCTAAAACGTTTCTAATAAGATAATATTCAAAACTTAAACAAAGTGTAACTTAAATTAGTGTAGTGTGAAGTATTTATAGCATAATGAAATAACACAATTATTAAGCCACAATTTTTTCTCCTATCATCGTACTTTAAAGGCCTAGATAACCCTAAATGTCTTTGACCATGAACAAAACACAAAAGTGCCCGGAGTCACGAGACAAAATTCAAGCACAGTTTCGCGTAGATAAACTTGAAGCGTATGAATCGGGCGTGCTGCTTCTAGCTAAACTGAACATGGTTAAAAGCAACAATAGTTTCGCCCGACATGGAAAAAGTCGTGACCGACTCGCGGTCGGGTCGGCAGGATGCTTCGGGCGTAAATAATGCCGACGTCCAATCTTAATTATCGCTCCATCGTTAGAGATGACCGACGGGCAGACCGAAATCGGCGAGCGGTTGCGACATAGCGGCGCGGGGCAGGGTGCCCGTCATTATCGGAACGGTTATATCGCCCACCGATAAATCGCTAGAACCACCTGCGAGACTCATTGTGCCGTTTTGGCACCGGACATTATAATTCTTTTGTTGCTATTGCCATTGTTTTCGAATGATGACTCGGGTTTTCTACTTCTAAAATCGATTCCTAGATAATCGGAATGACAATTGAGCTTTTTGTTCGAAAGGGTTTGTTGAACGCTAACACCGATTGCAGTATTTACTGTTATTGATGACATCATATTTGTATGCCATAGCAAAAAATAACTATATTCTGTTCTCTAGAACATATCCGGAACATGATCTTGATCTAGTAATCTACGTGCTACAAGCACGTCAATCAGCAAGGAATATTAGTTTACAGTTTAACTGGTGTGGTAGAAACAATCAAATCAATTAAAGCTATGTTTATTTTTTTTATAAACAATGAAACAGTGATTTTCTAAAAAACAAGTTGAAGTGGTTGTGTATTATTTTTAAATTAGATTTTTCTAAGCTTTGCATTAAAAATTTTAAAATCATAGGACTATACAGTATAAATATCACTTGTTCCGATATATGTATTTCATCGTAGCAAATCGTAGGTGTTTACATCAATCCGCTAGATCATAGCCCTTTGGATCGATATATATATACTATATTAGATATTTTCTATAATAAAAAGTACCTAAGTAAAGTTGTTCTTATTTCTAGAATTGAATAGTGAACAATATATAATACAATCTTGAACTATACAGAGTCTACATACAGATTAGTTAAGGACTTTTACAAGGAATACGGAAATTGAACTAGTGTAACTTGCTAATAGAAACGGTCAAACGAATTTTAAAGATTTCTAAAGCATTTTCTGTCTAAAATATCTAAAATCTACAAATTAAAACGATTCCTGCTGGTACTGCAACCTAAATGTTTATGTTATTTATCAGTTGTATAATAAAATCCACATGATTAAGAAGTAACTAAACATTTTGTCTTATAACCAACAAATATATGTCGATATAATCGACTTCACTTATGCAACATAACGATGTTGCAATCTACGATACCGTAACAATGTTTTGACATATTATCTTATCAGGATATGTTTGCAAGGAGTAATATTAGGTACTTAGTACTCTAAATATAAGGATTGTGTAAGAAATGAAAAGCGCTTATTTTGTTGAACACGAACGAAGTCGTACAGAGAAACTCGTAATTAATAACAAACATTGTAAAAAAATGGCATGCTCTCATTTGGTTTCAGCTGGATAATCGTTAGGCGCTTTGTGTTCGCCGCTGCATGCGCAGATCTCGATCCGAGAGCGACGTTGAAAAATTCTAAGCTCGTGATTTTCGTTCGTGTACTTCATTTATTTGTAAGAAGACGAATATTGTTTACAACAAGATTATTAGCGTTTCCTGCTTTCCCTTTGCAGCGCAAAAACGAACTACCGTTATTGTACATTTGTTATTGCCTGCTTTAAGTCATGGTCATTAATAATATAATCTTCAACGTAATTGTAATGTACAGTATCCATATTAACTTTGACTCAGCCTATCGATGGTGATTTTACATCAAGTGATGTAAATGAATCTGTCTCCTTGACGCCGGCATTTTTGAGAAATATTTCAGATACGCGTAGTTATTATAAAATTATACTATCGGTCTGGGAATAATACGAAGATAGTGCCCTCGGGATGCGAATTTAGGAGAAATTGAGGGTGCTTGCGTGCCTGCCCGCGAGCCTTGATCCTTGCATGCTCACCAATAATAAATATTATTATGATCAGATTCATATAGCACACGCAGGACAGTTTTAAAAGGGAATCAATAGCAAATGCTTCTTTGGTAATTACTTATTAAATAAAATAGTAATTAGACCATAATAAATTTCATTACACATAGATTTAATGAAAATAATAATTACTGAGATAACTTACAATAATTTATATATGTATATGAATAATAGACATATTAAATAATAAAATATATAATAGACTCGTTTAATCATCAAACGAACAAAGCTGGTAAAGTAATGATTTTATAGAGAATACATATCTAAAAGTAGATAGAGCCTTTTAAAACTGTATACAAGTTTAATGTTAATATGTTGATTAGATTCGGTAAAAAAATTATGATCTAGTAGATAATTGGCACCAAAAATTTTAGACATAAAATGTCTGGAACAAAATAAAATGTCGCAATCACTTCCCGAGATTTCGCTAAACACGGGGCCGAATGTTTCGAGCAATGCGGTCTGGGCGATGCAAATTGCGTCGCCTCTTATCGATGCACTTTATCCAGGGTACTTTTGTGCATATTTTACATATATTTACGGGGATGCAGCAGATAGCCGGTGTGGGCGGACTCCGTGCCCGCATGCTAATTCACATAGGGAACAGTGCACGTGCAGACATGCATTTAGGCACCATAATACTAACCAACTATGTTATATTGTATAAATATTTTAAATTACACATTTTAAGTACCTGCCCGCAACTACCATTCAACGAGATACGTGCTCGAATCATGATTTCATTATTCGATATTTTACAATGTAATTTTTATATTATGCACCGTAAAATTTATTAGCAAAAAGTGATTCCGCGTTGGAAAGTTTTTGCATGACCAGCGTCTAGATGGTTGTCAGCGAGGTCGTTTGCTCTTGTAGTTTACACATGGACCATTTTTTGTGTCTACATTATATTTAAGCTTTAACATTAAATAGACTCTTTGTGCTCATCGATGTTTTTTAACTTTCAGATCTGTTTTAGTAAAATTATGCATATCTTGGAATAATTTGTGAAAACACACACACACGCCTTCTACACTCATAGCCCCATACTAGGATTTTCTCCTGTGTCGTGGGTGCCATGGATACACAAACACGAATACACAACACCCAGTCCCAGAACAGAAATCTAAACTTATCATTCATATTTCTGTCTGGCCGGGAATCGAACCGGGGACCCATTGCGCGTCAGACCGGTATGGTGACCGCTCAACCACGCGG
Organism: Cecropterus toxeus; assembly: GCA_018249875.1. NCBI lineage: Eukaryota > Metazoa > Arthropoda > Insecta > Lepidoptera > Hesperiidae > Cecropterus > Cecropterus toxeus. The sequence goes on along the minus strand of DWNE01001489.1, from coordinate 4,134 downwards.
GTCGTCAAAATTTGTGAAAACAAACCAAACGTGCAACGTTCATACGCTGGGACCGTTACTCAAAATGCTCGGGGTAACAAATGTGTGAACTACCTTCTGGCAACATTAATCTTTGACAGCATAACATAATTGTACCGAGTCCTGAGGGAATAGCGGTGCGAACGCAGGCGCTCCGCGGTCACGAACCGCTCTAAACGTAGAGTCGAAACCTAAACGATGCCACCATATCGGTCGGCAACCACTCATACTTTGTATGCCCTTTGCATACTTCCTCTATATTTCAAAGTCAAAACTTTATGCAGGTAAACGTTTCACACTTTTCAAGTCATTTTACATAATTAGTTACAATTGCTATAAGATGAAATTAAAACCATCAAAATGAAAGTTTGCGCAAACTTCCTACAATTTACGCTTAATCAATATTTTGTACGTTAAGAAACGACGTATTATCTTGAATTTATTGTCATTAGACCAATTTTAAGTTGTTTTATATTAGAAAGCACTACATGACCAAGCATTTCAAATAAAATTGGCGTCATTAATGAATCGTACAACTAAACCGGTGAAATTTTTGAGACAAATTTTAAAATATAATAACTTATTATGAGGTTTTAAGCTTGACATAACACAAAATTTGTGACGATGTATGACATCACGTAAATTACATTTTTTGACGTGAACGATGTAATATCTAATAATGAAAATGATAAATTATACGAACACCAAAGTAGCAAAGGGATACACCATTGTGATCGAAGGTGCAAGGTGAAATTATATAAAAATGAAATAAGGCAATAAAAGGAGTGACGTCGAAAATTTCGTGGTAAATGACTAGAATGATTGATGTTCGTGAATTTACATTGCACTGTGGCCAAAACGACAAAATTGAAAGGTCATTTTTCAGAGCCTAAACCCGACTGCGGTCGTTCGATCGACAACAAAATGAAAAAATAAGAGCTTGAAATAGCGAACGTGAAAATTAAAATCTAAATTATAGCAAAGCGCCATTAACCGTAAATGAAAATATTTTGATTTATCGTTTATAAATATCATAGTATTAATAGTATAAAATTATTTTTTTTGTTAGGGGTGAGAACCAGATCCTACGCTTAAGAATTTAAGATTGAACTTATAGTATATTATATTAATTATAAATATTATAAAGCTTAAATATAATGATCATTAGTCAAACGTATGCTACAAGAAACTTACAATACTTTGTATTAATCTAGTAGCGAACCACAATCAATTATCGAAACTTGACTAATCGACGATCCAACTAAACCGACGTTCTGTCATTTCTCTTCCTTTAATCGATTACTTCAAACATGAACTCTAGGGGGTCCAATAGCACGAGACGAACTACGTGTAAGCTTTTTCATAATAAATCTCTTGTTTTTTGCTTTACCGACATTTTAACCGTCTCCAGGCGACGTGAATAACATATTCATTGTCCATAGTTTTTGTGCAAAGTTTGCCTTACCTATTACATTGTTAATTCATGTTGCTTTTACACAATTAGACACGACAAAAGGCATATCCGTGTAAGGTTTTCGCTTCTCATGAATCGATACAAGAATTTGTACTGTAATACTAATAAAATGCCGCAACGTTTACGAGCGATCCCACATTTTCTCATGCTTTCCTAATTTTTGAACAATAAATTTTATTAACACGTTTCAATTTATTTCCTCGACAAACTGGATGGTACAATCAGCGTTAATTGCTGCTTCTCTTACGTAAAATATCGTAGGCGTTTCGAGTTATTCTATGCGTGCTTGAAGACGGCACCCCTCATTCGTACACAAAGAAAAGATTGAGTCATCATAACAAATGCGCAGCTCCTCTTGGTCGAGGGCAGGGAACTCTCTACAATCGGCCTGTTCTTATCTGTGACGGCTCCGATCATTGTGGCCCGAATTCTTCGTGCTTCAGACTACGGATGACGAAACGATGCTGGTTTTAGTCTTTTACTCCCTGTCCCTTTGTTGACTTGTCGAGTTTTGTTCGAATGGTTTTTTGTAAACGTTCACCGGCTGCGTTTGTAAGCTCGCCTCTGACTATAAATCTTATCTAATAAATCTCATCAAGCGAGAATTAAACAGTATAGCTTCAACTTTAAGGTCAACGATTAAAACTCTTTGACAGAATCATGTCAATTTTTATAAACGATACCGCGTTTCAATAACTCGGGCTCGTTACCTGTAACGAAATGTAGCGAGACGTTTCAAGCGTGACCTTATTTTTATTACATATTGACATTTATGAACAAGTGCGTGTCTTAAATATATAACAATATTTTTATAAACGAATATATAAAAATGAGGTGGTGTCTGTTTGTTACTCAATCATGCAAGAACCACTCATCCGATTTTCTTGGAATTTTGCATGGATGTAGCTTATTTACCTGGTCAATTTATAGGTTACTTTTGATTTCTATATTTTTCATTATTTAAAGATGGCATCTGTTTTTATGTTCCGTAGCGAAGCACGGGTATTCCAGCTAGTTTTAAATAAATCGAAATCCTGATATGAGATCCACGTTTTCTACATTAATAGCCCTAAACTAGGATTTTCTTCTGGGGGGTCCCATGAACATACAAAGACGAATTCAAAAACACTCAGACCCGGAACAGAACCTAAATTCATTATTCAGTTATCTGTCTGGCCGGGTATCGAACCCGAAACCCATTGCGTTTCGGACCGGTATGGTGACCGCGTCGCCACGTGGGTCGTGAAATATATAAAAAAAATGAATAGACTTAACGCAACATTGTCTCACAAATGTACTTAATTCGACATTTGTGCTACTAAATCAAGTGTATTATTTACATAAGGGCACGTTTATATAAAATACCCGAAGGCTCATTTTGTCATCGTGCCAGTCAGTCAAGTCAGTCCAGTCACACATTTGTCCCGGCCGCCGTTCGCAGGCTGCATTTTTAGAATTATTAATTTGGTTCGTGTTCTTATACTGTGTTAAAGCGGCCGATTTTGTGCGAAAGTTATAAATAAAACATAACCCGTCCTGCCTTGGCTCGCTTTTATAGAAGTCGATGCTTACCTAAATACGTTACTGTAACAATAGTTCGTTTTTCTTTCGGACATTTTAAATTGTTTCGACAAATGTTTGATGTGATTATTTGTGGAGGTCGATGTTGTCCACTTTCGCATACAAAAGCCATTTTATAACGAGTCTATTTGCATAATTTTTATGAAGGTTTTACCCTCTATATGTTTTTACAAATTCATATTGTCTGTAATTATCATTAATGAACAATACTTGCCGGTAACAGGTTACGTTAAATATTTTGTTTTTTTTGCAGGTTGAGGTTTTGATCTTGGACAAAAATGACAGTCCGCCGGAATTTAAGAATATACCGCCAGCCTACTTCGCTTCCGAAGACCTTTCTCCTGGGCAGTTGATAGCCACGATAACAGCGGAGGATCCAGATACGATTGGAACTACAACTTATAGCATACAATCAGATGAATCGACACCGTTCACACTGGATTCGCGGACCGGAGCACTCAAGTTGAAGGAACCCTTGGATCGGGAGACGGTCTCTGAGTACCAAGTAGCTATACGGGCCCACGATGGTGTTCAGTTCACAGATGTTACCGTAACTATACAGGTAATTTTATTTATATACAATATTGACGTAGTGAACGAGCATCCAATTCAACCAGTTCACTAGATCTTAAGTGATTACTGCCGCCCTTGGACATCTATTGGCAATCCCTGAAGGATTAGTCTTACTTGAAGTTGTCACAGATGCTACTATTGAGAATCAATTGCATCGGATAGGGATCCTTACCATACCATACTCTAATTAGATAGAAAAAGGTGTGGCGGTGGTATCTCATGAGTCAACCCACAAAGGGTTCTCCATCTTTAGTAGGTACTTACACACAACACCTATTACATTTGTACAGCATTTATGTAATACTTTATAATTTCTCATCAAATTAGTGCGACATATCAATCGAATGAGTAGAAAATGATCCTGTTTTTCTGAGTGAACCGAGTTCAACCTCTCTTGAGTTAGATTTTTTTTTTTTTTTTTATACTTAAACCTAACGATAAGGCATACGGGCTACCTGATGGAAAGTAGTCACCGTCGCCTATGGACA